>JAODAL010036244.1:0-41943 GCA_025379985.1 Phyllomedusa bahiana
AAAAAACTTTGAGACTCTCGGTTCACATATCATGATCAGAACATGTTTAAGCTGCCCACGACTTTCAACGTGGTCTCAAATCGGGCAGTCCTATCCTATCTTTACCTCTCAATCGAGCCAATCAGGCCTCTCACTGGGTCACCGACCTCCATTATTCAGAGAGAAAAAATAAAAAAACACCCAACCTGCAAAGCTGCCCTTCTTATGACAGCCTGTGAGAGTGGGCGGGGACAGAAACCCAAAATGGAAGCACCCCTTCCTTTCCATATAGGTTAAAATCAATGTACACCAAGTATAACGTATGTTTCTGCACACAAAAACATTTCTGAAAAAACGTATGCAAACCTGTGTGCCGCAGCCCTGCCAGTGGCACCCAGGTTTGCATACGTTTTTTCAGAGATGTTTTTGTGTGCAGAAACATACGTTATACTTGGTGTACATTGATTTTAACCTATATGGAAAGGAAGGGGTGCTTCCATTTTGGGTTTCTGTCCCCGCCCACTCTCACAGGCTGTCATAAGAAGGGCAGCTTTGCAGGTTGGGTGTTTTTTATTTTTTCTCTCTGAATAATGGAGGTCGGTGACCCAGTGAGAGGCCTGATTGGCTCGATTGAGAGGTAAAGATAGGATAGGACTGCCCGATTTGAGACCACGTTGAAAGTCGTGGGCAGCTTAAACATGTTCTGATCAAGATATGTAACCGAGAGTCTCAAAGTTTTTTCATGTATGATAGATAGCATAAATGCTTCTTTAGGGATTTCGACGTAGTGTATTGCCCTTTTTGCAGAAATGTGCCGCTGGCGGCGGTCTGTGTGTGTACATGTATAATTACATGTGTGCCGCAGCCCTGCCAGTGGCACCCAGTTTGCATACGTTTTTTCAGAAATGTTTTTGTGTGCAGAAACATACGTATACTTGGTGTACATTGATTTTAACCTATATGGAAAGGAAGGGGTGCTTCCATTTTGGGTTTCTGTCCCCGCCCACTCTCACAGGCTGTCATAAGAGGGGCAGCTTTGCAGGTTTTGTGTTTTTTATTTTTTCTCTATGTATGATGGAGGTCGGTGACCCAGTGAGAGGCCTGATTGGCTCGATTGAGAGGTAAAGATAGGATAGGACTGCCCGATTTGAGACAACGTTGAAGTCGTGGGCAGCTTAAACATGTTCTGATCAAATATGTGAACCGAGAGTCTCAAAGTTTTTTTCATGTATGATAGATAGCATAAATGCTTCTTTAGGGTTTTTCGACGTAGTGTATTGCCCTTTTTGCAGAAATGTGCCGCTGGCGGCGGTCTGTGTGTGTACATGTATAATTACATGTGTGCCGCAGCCCTGCCAGCGGCACCCAGGTTTGCATACGTTTTTTCAGAATTTTTTTTGTGTGCAGAAACATACGTTATACTTGGTGTACATTGATTTTAACCTATATGGAAAGGAAGGGGTGCTTCCATTTTGGGTTTCTGTCCCCGCCCACTCTCACAGGCTGTCATAAGAAGGGCAGCTTTGCAGGTTGGGTGTTTTTTATTTTTTCTCTCTGAATGATGGAGGTCGGTGACCCAGTGAGAGGCCTGATTGGCTCGATTGAGAGGTAAAGATAGGATAGGACTGCCCGATTTGAGACCACGTTGAAAGTCGTGGGCAGCTTAAACATGTTCTGATCAAGATATGTGAACCGAGAGTCTCAACGTTGATTAGTTTTGGTCTCGCTGGCTTGGTGTTGGTTTCTCGTCTCTCGCTCCAACCTCTTCTCCTCTAGTTGAGCCAGATTACCCGTTTATGGGCCAAACCCTTCTAATTGTCCTCCGCTTTCTCCACCAAGCGGTATAAAATAGGTGGGTCTTGGTCCGGAAAAATTTTGATGACTGCTGGATGTTGTAAATTGAAGAGGATTTGTTTCTTAACGAGTGCTGTGCAAATATTCGAGAATGGTTTTCTCTTCCTGGATACCTCTATGGAGTAATCCGCAAATAGAAGAAGTTCGTCCCCATTAAGGGTTAGAGCGCCCGGTATGCATGCAAAAGCTGGGTCTTCTCAGAATAATCCAGGTACTTCACAATGACTGGTTTTGGTCTGACCCGAGACCCATCTGTAGGTGCCGGTCTTGTGGGCCGATTCTATGCGCACGCTCCACCTTCAGAGGGCGCTCCAGTCCCAATGCTTGTGGTATTTCTTTGGCGCAAATGTTATGCAGATTTTTTTAAGGGAACGGATTCACTTAGTCCTATAAAGCTCAAAGTATTCCTTCGGGAATGGTTTTCTAGATCTTCTACTTTATCTTTAAGATACTCAGTTTGTTTAATTATTCTCTCCTTAGTCCTTCATGTCCCCAGTATGTCGTCTTCAACTGCACGCACTTTTTCCTCCAGCTCTTGTATTTGACGGGTTAGGGATCGTCACCCCAATTATGGCCCATGAATAACAGCAATTTGAGGGGTGATATTGTGGCTTCAAATAAAGCTAGTATATCTGGGGCAAGTAGCTTGGCCACTGCTATGGCCATTTTTTGCTAATACTAAATTTTGGGCAGATTCCTCCAGTCCCCTCCTCCAGCTTATAACCCCTGAGCTGCTGAATTCTTCCTTAGGCTGCAAAATTCCTGCACCGCTACTGTGCCGGGGGATCTTCCTCGTCTGCGTTGACCGGTGCCGTTGTTGTTAACTTGCGCCAGCTCCTCGTGTTAGCGGGGGATCGGTGTTTTGCCAACTATTTGTGGGGGACGCATACGGCTTTAAAGAAGGCAACCTTAAATGCTTTATTTACTTTATATATGGGGAAATTCGTGATTACAAAGAAAAAGGAAAAATATTGGATATTTTTCATAATATAGATTAAAAAGGGGCCATGAAACACCTGTTTTCCCCCATATTTCCCCCGGGGTATGTTTCTCGTAAAAAGCTATGCTACACGGTGCACCGTTCTAAAACAAACGTTTGAGCAATATTTATAACGGGGTTATTGGTCCTCACAAAAACAAACCAGGAATTAGGAAATTTCAGTTTAAAGACAGCTTTTTAAATCAATTATTTTAAAGAGATACTGTCAAAATGGTTTCCCGGATGGTCAATAAATCTTTTAGCCACAAATCGGGCCCCTTTTTTAAAGGGCAGTTCCCTGCTCTTTCAGGGATTATTTCACAAGGGAAAACCCCTGCTTCTATCGGGGGACTAGTCCCTACCGGGGGGATCCCGCGAAGTGCACGACAAGTGCCGTTTTAAAACCGGAAAGGGGCGGGTGCCCGGGGAAGAAACGGCAGGGCCGAGCGCTCGCGTTTGATTTTTACCTTTTTGTGAAGAACTTTTATATATGCAGTATCGCCGGATGGTAGCATGGCGTTTTTCTAGATTATTTCTGAGGAGACCATGACCAATGTGGGGGCAATTTCCTTTGATAACATTTTGTAAAAGTCCCCAGAGAGCCCGTCGGGGTCTGGAGCCTTGGCAAGTGGGATGTTCTTAATGACTTTTATCATATTTAACATATTTCTGTCCTTCGCTGACAATTTGTTTAAATTGGGATGTTTGCAAAAAATTCTTCCTTTTGGGTGGCAAGTAGGGCTTTGAAGTAAAATTTTCAAATACTTAAAAAAATACTTAAAGTTTTAGGTTTTTTTTCTAACTTGCCAGTGCCGTCACCATATCAGCGATCACCATAGAAAAGCTTGAGTCTCTTTTGCTGGAGATCAAAGTTCTCCTTCAAAGAGATCCACTCTCCCTTATTCTCCTATGATGAGTGGAGCAAGAACTTTGAATACGAGTGTCTTAATAGGTCCGTTGCCTTGTCTTTATTGTTCCTCAAGGCTTTCTTTTTGGCTGTCATGTAAGATAATTCCCCCCCCTGGAACCTTTTCCATACCAAAAAATAACCTAGGGGTTGATTTGTGGGAATCATTTTCTCGTACATATTCTTCCCACCATCTCATCACAAACTCTTTAAAGTGGTCATCCGTCGGGCACTAGGGAACCGCTATAATATGTCAGTCCCCTTGGGGTGGAGATCCCTCAGGGTGACCACCACAGGAGAATTATTAAATCTCCAATTTCGACTGAGTGGACTCTTCCCAGCAAAGGAGCATTAGCCAAAAAGTAATCGATACGCACCAAAAAGATGGCGGGGGAAAAAATATGAAAATGTTTCTCCTGGGGGTAAATTGTCTCACACACGAAAACCTCTGTATGCAGATATCGAAATCAGACCCAAATGTCGTTCGCTTCCTATCCTCTGCTTCACTCATTACACAATTAAAATCTCCTCCTATCAGCACAGTGCTGCCACCATCTTTAAGGATAAAATTACTTAGATGACAGAAAAATTCCCTGTCCTACGTGTTTGGGGCATAAATGTTAAATAAGATTACCCACTGGTGTCTCCAGGTGTACCTTTATAACACGTCCCTCATCGTCGGTTTCCTGCTTATGATGTTGCAAGGGGTCCTTTTATTTAACACCACCACCACTCCAGTTTTCCCCTGGACTGCTGCTGACCCCCTCACTTCTCCCACCCATATCTTCCTAAGGCGACAAAGGTCTCTCTCATTGAGGTGATCTATGGAATAGTCCGCGAAAAGAAGAAGCTTGTCCCCTTTAAGTTTCGGGGGTAGATTTGAGCCAAAAAGCTTGTAAATTTGGCTTCTCGTAGTAGTCCAAATATTTCACAATGACAAGTCTAGGTCTGGCCTTTGATCCGTCTTTAGGCGGTGTTCTTGGCGGATCGATTCTATGAGCACGCTCCTGCTTTAGGGGGCGCTCCAGACCCAAAGCTTGTGGTATTTCTTTGCCGCAGATGCAGAAATTTTTTTTAGGGGGGACTGATTTCGCCAAATTCTAGATCCTTAATTTTTCCCTTCGGGAACGTTTTTTAAGTCCCCCTTTTCTCTGAAGAACTCAGTTCATTTAAAATTAATCTCTCCATTGTTCTCGCCCCAGTAGTGGCTATTTACCCTTTCCGCTTACCCTTTCCTCCAGCTCGTGAATTTGACTGGTATGTGTCGTCACTTCGGGTGTAGGTTGAAACGCTATTGACGCACTTAATGGGGTGAATTGTAGCTTCAAATGAAGCCACTATATCTGGGGCAAGCAGCTTGGCCACGTATGGCACTGTTTGCCTGGCAAAAACCCCTCCAGTTCCCCTCCCCCAGCTCTAGCCCCCTGTGCTGCTGGATCATCTTCCTGCATGGCTATTGACATAGCCTGCGGGCCACTGGCTGTGGGCTGGGGGTTTATATCGCCTGCCTGTACCTCTGTCTCCTCCTCGTGCCCGGGGAGCTCATCTTCCTCTGTGTCTTCTACATCGGCCGGTGCCGCTGATGTGAACCCGCGCCGCTCCTCATTGTGCGTGGGGGGGTGGGCGCCATCTTAGAAGGTTGTTCCTTGTTCTTTCGGGGATTTTTCTGAACAAGGGCTCCCTGCTCCGATATGGACACTCGCTCCGGCGTCGGAGTGTGTCCCACTGTAGTGGCACTGACAAGTGCCGTTTCAAGCACCTGTATGAAAAGGGTATGCCCGGGAAGGGACGGAGCAGGGACAGAGCTCTCAGTCGCTGCTGCCGTCCATGCACGCACTGGAACCGGAGAAAATTTTACGGTTTCCCTACTACTAGGTTTTTATTAATACCTGCTAATTTTCCACAAGTAGGATAAAAACATAGAAAGAAAATATATCATTGAAAAAAAATAAAAATAAAATGGTTATTTAAATTTATGCATACTTTTTGAAAACACAGTGACTTTAATAGCCCAAACTCTAAATCTAAAATTAACTTTTATTTAAACCCTTAAAAAAAAATAAAATTAAAAACCTTCAAAAAACAGCATAATCAGACGTAATTTACTTTCAAAGTGACTAGTGACTGTCCCCAGAAAAACCCCACACGAACCAACACCCGGGTACCCTTTTCCCGAAAGGGCGGCCCCCCCATAGAGCAAACCCTATTTACACTTCTTTAAAGTCCCTTTAAAGTTAAAAATATACATCAAAATTATTTTAAAAAAAAAGAATAATGCCCTTTTTACCTTTAACTCTAGTAAGAGGGCCAAAAATCGACACGCCACTCCCCACACTATCAATATTTTCACAAATAATGATGAAATAATAAAATCAAAAATCCAAATGTACAAAAGCATCAAAAACCCTGATAATGACTCCTATATTGCGGATCAAAGCCAACATTGGTAAAGTAACTTTAACGACCTTCATTCCCCACAAATTCCCGAGCTTTTCCCCCCTGTTGCCATCTCAGGGTTCACATGGGTATCAGTACCCCGTAAGACAAGCACAGCATATTGTTTCCCAAAAACCCCCCGATGGGGGACAACCTACCCTGTTTTTACCCTTATATATATGAAGATGATCCTTCGTGCCCCAGATTTTTCTGTTTGTCCATTAAGCATTGGCATGCGCAGGCACGTCACTTTTTTAAAGGCGCCCCGAGCTTGTTTGACCCGGGTTTCATGCGCAGTAGCATTCGCAATTTTGGTTATGCTGGGGCTCGCTCCTTCTATCCCCAGGGGGATGACGACACCGGGGTCTGCGCAGTGAACCCCGCCCCGGGGAACACAAGGACCCCAGCCGTCCCCTAAAACCCCTAATGCCCAGCATCCATGCGCAACCGCCCCCCGGCACCCAAAACCCCCTGCAGCTTCATAGCTACATTGCGCATTAATTCTATATCGTTCAGATGTTGTGAGGAAGGTGCTCATTATTTCGATTTACGATTCCATTTACAGGACTTCTGAACAGATTTTGCTTATATTTACACCTCCAGTAACCAAAACCGAAATGACATCCAGCACTATGTGCCGCCATGTAACATATCATGCCCACACTTATACAGAAATAAAAATAAAAATCAATCGTCACCCTGACAATCCAATATATATTAACCAGGGACATGTTTCAAGCACGATTTCATATCAGTCACCAGGCAAAATGAAACAACTAATCCCCAACGCAGAAAGATGACATCCGATTTAGCAAAATATTCTCTCAGAAACCTTTTTGATCAACGGGGAAGACACATCAATAAAGTTTTAAATTAAAGCAAAAATCAAAAACTCAAAAATTAAAAAATACTCTTGGGGTCCATGACTTCACCAGATAATTCTCCCCAATAAAAAATATAAAAAAATACCCCAGACGGGGTGCCATCATTGATAAAAAAAGCCAAAATAAAATGCTCATTTAAAACCTTCCGGGTGCAAGGTTTTTAGTCGTACATTTATTTAGTTTCTTTTCAAAAATTTTTTTTTCAAAAATTGCCTTTTTGGGAAATCCTTTGTATTTTTTCAAAACATAGAAAACTTGCCGTTTTTCTCACCTCCATGTTCCTGCCCAGCCCCGTCTTGCTAAAGGGGGGGCCTCTCTTATGTCTGATGTCCCCCATATGTTCTCCAATGGATCTTGATTGGTCTCAATGCTTCCCACATACTGTTTTTTTACAGCTGCAATTTAAGGACACCACCCCCGACCGGCAATTTATAAATTCCCTTATCTGAAGGGCTTCCGTCACATTGGGTCTAAAGTTTTGGGGCTGTCAACATATTTGCAGAAGGTACGTTCCCCAACTTATACATCCCCCCGGGGGGTTTCGGGCCACCAAGTCCCCCTGGTCTTTTAGGGACATAATGAGTGAACCAATCTATCCCCCAAAGATCTTCCCCTCTATATTTACCTGGGTCTTGGGTTTTGATGGTCAACAGACCATGTTAATTTTAAAATACCCCAGTGTTTACGCAAGATTTTTATAAACCCCGTCATTGACATCGAAGGTTCCTATAATCCGAAAATTGTAATCTTTTTCTTTATGGGTTGGGATTCAAAAAGGCTTCCACCTTTTCCACGCATTTTTAACGCTCCTGTAAGTTTTATACAGGGTATCCTCATTTAAAAAATCCTCCCTTAGACCCGGCTTAAAAATTGAAATCCCTTTCCCTCAACATCTCTACGGGTCCTAAAATACTGCCCTTTGGGATTCCCTTTTTTTGGGTTTTGGTGGGGTGACTCCCACCTTAATAGGGTGTTGGTTGGTTTCCCTTTTGTGGGGTTTTGGGGTGAAAGAAGCCCATATCTCCCCTTAATTTTTAAATCCAAGAAGGTGCTCAGACATTGACCAAAGGTGAATTTAAGACCCCCCTTCATTTATGTTCAATATTCGATAATTCCTTAAAAAGACGTCCTCTGCCCTGCCAACACAAAAACGCATCATGATCTTCCCCAGTAAAGGATTTACAGGTGTGGCATCTATCTCACTCCGAAGCCCGGGTCTCCCACCACCCAGGAACAAAATTTTTCATACGTGGGGGGCACACGGGCTCCCCCTAGCGTGCCCCCCGACTGGTGGAACCCCCGGGCCCGAAGAGGAAAAAAGTTTGGGTAAAGTGTACTTTAAAAATTCAAGCACCGTTGATTATGTTTTCAACTGTTCCCTCTGTTTTTAGAAAAAAATTAACCGCATCAGGCCCCCGTGGGGGCGGGAAAACTGCTACAGTACTTCCACATCCATGATGCCAAAAGGAAATCTCCCTCTATTGGGCCCCCCAATTTTTTGAGTGGTCCCCATTTTTCTCTAAGGTAAGAAAGGGGAATGTTACCACAAAGTCCCCTTTAAAACCTTGTCGATAAAATCCCAAGTTCTGTGTAAGTAGGATTTCCCACCAATTGGGTTTTCCCTTTACTGGGAAATTTTCCTTATTTTTTTTGGGAGGGGTAAAACGATGCCAACTTGGGTTTTTTTTTGGGGTTAGAAACGGGCTTTTCACCCAAAAGGGGACCATATCACTCCCTGGATTACAATTGTTTTCCCTTCCTCCAGAAATCTCTCGTGGGGGCACTTTCTAAAAGTAAACGTTTTTTATCCTCTAAAAGTCGACAAAAAACCTAAGGGTATTTGTCATGGGCCCTTTTAAAACGATGTTCCCCCCCCCTTTCTGGGGTTTAATCACAAATTTTGAGTTGACTCAAATTCTTTTTGGCCAAGATTTCTTGTCGGGGCAAAAAGGATGGATATGCTCGCGTTGTTTTCTCTGCAAGTAACCAAGCCCCAAAAGACTTTAAAAAGAATTAAAAGGAACCCCCTTCTTTTAAAATCAAATTTGCTAACACTAACCCCCCTCGTCCCTTCTTAAATACCCAACCAGAGCCTTACTCCCGGGGGATCCTCTATAGAGATTCCCAATCCCTACATGTTTGTTGTCATTTTGTTTAAAAACTTAAACCATTTGATTTTACGAACAAACAGGTTAATATTTTTGACCCAATCAAATTCGTTAAATCTGGTAGTTGGCACAAACGAAAGTCCTTTAGAGAGTACACTCATATCTTCCATGGTCAATGACCTCTGAGATAAATTAATTATTTGGTTTTGCCTTTGTTGGCACCTTTCTCTGTTTTCTTGGTTTTTGGGCCGTATTTTTTCCCCGGTTTTGGGAGGGTGGACCTTCCTGTTGATCTAAAAAAGGAAGAGGGGGAACATGTGAGGAGGAGGAAGAGGAGGATAATCCTAAACCTGCCAAAGCTGTAGTGTATGTTTGGTATCCCCTGGGGCCTAAACCATTTGACAGATCTTCCTGTGTTCCCCAGTCCTTCCTGTATTTCTCCATCCTTTGTTCCATGATTGAAAATTTCCCCTTCGTCCCCTAGATTGTTCTCCTTTCCGATACCTATTTCTATTTGTATAGTTTTCACTGTCAGATAACTCAGGATCTGAAGATGAGATATCTGTATCTCTCTCTTGTTCACAGTGACAGTGTTTTAAACCCCCTTTCCCCCCCTTAAATTCGGAAGATCTTTAAAACTGTTTTTAAAAAAAAATATTTATTAATAACTTTTAAATAGATTTAAAAGAGGTGTAAAAGGGGTTCCCTATATGGGGCCACCCCTTTTGGACGACTACCCCGGCTTAAAATAGGTACAGTTAGGGTTTGTCTGAGGGACAGTCAATACTTTTCTTCGATATTGTAATTCGTGGCGTTATGCTGTATTTTGAAGTTTTTTTCATTTTAAATTTTTAAGGTTTAAATAAAATTTATTTTTTAGATTAAATTTTGTAGGCAGTTTGCATGATTTCTTTTTTCAAACTCTTAGTATTAATTTAGTGATTTTTTTTGATTACACAGTAGATGTTACCAAGAAAATACAACTCAAATTTTTTTCCCCTTCTGTTTTTTTTAGAAGATCGAAATGTTTGGGGCCCTAATGCAGGAGAACTCCAGTGAATGTCCACTAAGTCCCAGGAGCTCGTTGGATAAAAGAGCATTTTAGTAACTGACGTAAGGTTACTAACATGCAGCTTAAATGGGCTCTTTTTCTGGGATGGCTTTACTGGACTTCTAAAGGCCCTTTAAGCCATTTAAAGCCTAGACCTCAGCTGTGGAGAGTGAACCTGAGTATGGGGTTTTGGAGCTATTTCCTTTACAGTGTGCAGACTGGAGTTACAGGGAAGGCCTGCAACAGAGAGACCCCCTGGCGGTCTGCCCATGGGGCTTACCGAGCTACACAGTGGCATATAAAACTTTATGTTATATCAAAGCTGAAGAGAAACTTTATTTTTGTTGGATGTTAAATGGCTGCTGTCAAGCCTCCTCCTGGGATATTTTGTGTTCCTGTTTTGTTGTCTGTCATTTTTTTAAAATAAATAATAACACCTTGTTTTCTTTGCAACCAAACCTGCTTTGCCTACCATTTATCAATCTAACTCCCACATATCCTTTAAAGAAAATATGCAGAGGCATGGTGCGTATATTGATCCCAACAGGTATTTCACAATTTTTTTAGGCTGTGAAAATGATTTTTTTCCTCAATAATATGAAGTTTTAGAAAATATTTCATTTTGACAAAGAATGCTGAAAAAAGGCTCCCCAAAATGTATTGTGCAATTTCTTTCAAGTCTGGGGGTAACTGTTGTTTGGGCACATTGCAGGGCATACAAGGGAGGGGGCACTATTTTACTTTTGTAACACATTTTTGGTGGGGCCTGTGGCATTTTTCTAACCCCCAAAGTACCGAATATACATGGGGGAAAAAAAGTATTTGTCAGCCACCAAAGTGCAAGTCTCCTATTTAAAAAAATGAGAGGCCTGAAATTGACATTTAGTTTAGCCCTAAAACTATAAGACGAATGAGAAACCAAATCCTGAAAATATATTTCTGATTTGGGAAGAATTATTTGCAATTAGGGTGGAAAAAAAGTATTTGTCCCCAAACAAAAACAAGATTTTGGCTCTCCGGACCTCAATTCTTTTTTAAAAACGCCTCTGCCCTCCATTCATCACCTGTATTTGGGACCTTTTGAACTTGTTATCAGTATAAAAGACCCTGTCCAAAACCCAAAATCACTCTTCAAACCCATATGGGGAAGCCCAAAGAGCTGTTAAAGGGGACACCAAAACAAATTGTAGTCTGTACCGAGGGAATACTGAATTTGGAAAATAGGCAAGCATTGGGTGAAGAAATTAACTGTGTGACAAAATTTAGAAAATTAAGACATCAAACCACTGAAATCTCCCTTGACCCGGGGGCCCACACAAATCTCACTCCGGGGGGTCAAAGTGTTACAAAACTGACAAAATCCCAAACCCCCAGGAGACCTAGTGAATGCCCTGCAAAACCCCGTAACACACTACCCCACCGGGTTCAAAACCTGCAGTGCCAGATGTTCCCCCGTGCTTAACCCGTACTTTTCCCGGCCCATCTAAGTTTGCTAAGAGATTTGATGACAGAAGAGTTTTTTGGAGATGCTTTGGGTTTCAGATAAAAACCAAGTTAAACGTTTGGTAAAAACACAACTCTCGTGTTTGGGGAGAGAGAATGCTGATTGCATCCAAAGAACTCCCCTACTAGAACATGGGAGTGGCAACCTCATATTTTGGGGTCTGTTTTCTGAAAAAGGGACCAGTCGACAGATACTGACATGAAAGAATGAATGGGGCCATGTACTAAATTTTGAGTGCAATCCCCCTTCCTCAAAAGGGCATTGAAATAAACCGTGCGGGTCTTTCGAATGAAAATTTACCCCCAAGAAACCCCCGGGGGCAACGAACTTTTCAAAGTCCGGGAAGGGGCCTAGCCATTTCCCCAGTTTCCAACTCCATAAAAAACCCTTTGGGAGGGAGTTGAAAGTCCGTGTTGGCGGGGACACCCCCTAAATCACTCCCTTTTAAAGGGTTGCATGGAAAATGGGCTAACAACCACAAACATGTGTCCTGTCCGGGTCCCCTGCGACCCCGTTGCGGGCGCAGGCGATCTGTGCCCGCCCGAACGCTGGTCCCCGATCTGCCCTCCGGGGTACTTACCCACCCGCTCCCCGCTCGCCCTGCCCCCAGCAGCGGGCCCGCTCCCTAGGCGTGCGCCCCGGGAGTTTAAATTTTAAAGGGGCCCGCGCACCGGTAATTGGCTATTGTCGGGGCGCTGCCCCATTTAAGCCCGCTTCTTCCCGGTTACCCTGAGGATCTTTAGGCCCTTTGCCTATAGAGAAAGGTTCCACCTTTTTCTGATTAGGTACCGTACCGTTTTCCTCCGTCCTTTTACCCCGAATCTTCCGCTGCCCTACTTCACCTGTCCCCGACCACGAACCATAGCCCCTGCTTGACCTTCTGCCCGTCCCTGACTAGAGCCTGCCTTCCGATTTTGTACCACGCTACCCCATGGGTCCTCCGCAAACAAATCACATCAGGGGGGACCACCTGGTAGATCCCGCCCCAGCAAGTCCTCCCATTGCGGGGGCTTGGTGAAAACCGGGGCCCACTTAGTTCCACTGCCTGCGGGGTTACCCATCGCTTGCGGGGGTCCAGAGGTCCACTTTTTCCACCGTGAAAGTGCCAACCTTTTGAAGACTCTGTCTTGACAAAAAAAGGATAATACAAAAATATTAGTGACTTTTTTATTGCCCCAAACTATTTTTCCCCCATAATTTGAAAAAAATTCTTTCCAAAACGCGATTTTCGGGATTTGTTTTTTTCATTTTTTCTCTCATAGTTAAAGGGGTTGTTCCCCCCAGGGTTTTTTAAAGAATTGAAAGAAATTCTCTGTCATTCCCCGGGTTTATACTAATTTGCATAAGCTCCTGCTTTTACACTAAGTTGGCTTTTAGATGCTAATTGATTAGATTATTTTTCAAACTACTGGAAGGGGCTTCTTTTGATCCCCCAAACAAAAGCCCTATTACAAGCTTTTCTTGAGTAAATCGCTTTTTACTGTCTGGGACAAGGACACTGACTGCCCCTGCCAAACCGTTGATGACTCACTCCTGTTATTCATTGAACAAAAAAGCCCCAGGGATTTTTTTAAGGGCGTTCTGAGGGAACTGAAAAAGCCCCTGGAGGGAAAAATTCATTGTATCTCTTTAGGGAAAAAGAAACAATGCAAATATTTGGAAAAATGTCTTATTTTGTGTTCCCTACAATTTTAAAGCTATTCTTTGTCGGAAACCCCCTTTTAAGGCTACCTATAATGTCAAATTTTTCAGGCCTCTCTCATCTTTTTTAAATGGGGAAATTGCACATTGTGGTGACTAAATACTTTTTCTCCCACGTAAACCCTTTAAAAGGACCATTTTGGGGTTAACACCTTTTAGGGAATTAATTTTGGTTTTTTTTGCGCATTTTTTTTGCCCACATATTTTTTTTTGCTTAAGTGTGAAAAAGGGCAAAAAACACGCTCCCTTGTTTTTTTTGAAAAATTAAAAATTACATAATTTTTCCATGTGAGTTGGTTCGTTTACAACATCACCACTTGTCAATTTCATGTTTTATTACTTTTACACAATCTAAATGTGTTTGTAAAAAAGTTTATTTTTATATCGCCATAGTATGACTGCCATAACTTTTTTAATTTCTGTATATGGAGCTACAAAGGACGTGTTTATTGAGGGATGAGTTAACATCTTCATTGGTACTGTTTTGGGGTTCACATGACGCTTTGATAACTTTTTATCAAGCTCTTTGGGATGCGGCATGAACCAAATACAGCAATCCTGCTAGTGTTTTTTATTTTTTACAGCAGCCACCGTGTGGTTTAAAGGGCATGTTTAATTTACTCAGCAGAATAATTTGACTCCATAGATACCCATTTTGTACAGCATCTCACAAAAGTGAGTAAACCCCTCACATTTTTGTACATTATTGTATTATTTCTTTTCATGGGACAACATGCGGCAGGAGGAGAGGCTTTTGAAAGGAAGGGTGATATTGTGCAGCTCAGTGTGTTCTGTGGACCTCGATTGAAAAAAAATGCATTGTTTTTACCACTGTTTTTTTGGCCGGCAGCCTATGAAGGTGAAAATTGTCCCTATTTTTTCTGTTATTTTGCAATCACTGGTGTCAGTGTTCAGAGAACTGGATATCTTATCCCCTCTATACTTCTAAATTGTTTTATTAAAAAGGTCCGTGCGTCTGTTTTGCCGCAATGAGATCAGTGGACGCATATTGTGTGTATAATACTTTATTGTATACTGCCGCCTCGGTTGTCAGTGGTGCGAAAAAGTCCGCCATATTAATCCTATAACATTTAACCCCTTACCGAATTTGTCGTTTATCATACAGGCAATGTGGGTAGGGTGTTACCACAATTGCAGTATAAGTAAGTCAAGGCGATCTTGAGCGCTCAAGGCGGAAGCCGCGCAAGATCGTGGCATGGAACCAGAGGTATATTAGCGCTGGAATTTATGCAACTATCCCCCACAGGTCGGTGTGAGCTCCGGCGCGGGGGATTAACCCTCCGATGTACGCGCATCGTAGGTACGCGACATAGCATGCTGAGGGCGGCAGGAGTGAGTCCTGCTGCACGCGAATATCCCGGCGCTAGTATTGGCGCTGAGCGACGCTATGATTCTCATTCCAGTCAAGCCGGTGGCCTGAATGACAGCTTCCGGGGTTGTCTTGGACGTGAAGTCACGTTGCCCATGTTGCATTTGGGAGCCGGTGGACAGGACAGTTGCCATGGAGACCCAGCCATACAGATATAAGCTGTCATGATGATCTCCTATTGCAATGAACGATTCTGGACGATCGTTCATGCAATTCCACCCTGGGGGAAAAGTGTAAAAAAAGTGTGAAAAAGTAATAAAACAAAGTGTATAAAAAGTTTAAAACACAAACACAATAAAATAAAAATAAAAACACGTTCTCGCCTTTTCCCTTTACTAAGGCAATCGCCCCAAATAAGATCAAAATAAATAAATGTACCCTTTTTTGTATCGGTGCGTGTGTAACGACCAACCCTATTTAATCTGTCATGTTAATTAACCCGTACGGGTGAACGTCGTAAAATAAAACAAAACCCAAATAAAGTCACAGTATTGCGATGTTTGTTCTTCCTGCAGCATTTTAAATTGGAAGTTTAAAAGTCGATCAAAAACTCTTAGCAACATCTATGTCGATGCAAATTAAAACATTAAGTTCATCCGCAAAAAAAAAGGCCTTACACAGATTGTATACGGAAAAAATTAATTAAAAAGTTCTTGCTATTAGAAACATAGCGATGCATAATATATATTGTTTTACACAATTAAAAACACTTTGTTTTTCTAAAAAATTGTGCTTTCAATATATAATAATAAATTCATTAATGGGTACCACCGTATTCGCTTCATCCCACAAAGTTAAATAAACCTTGTCACGGATACTGCACGGTGATAACGCTATTAAAAATAAAATTAAAAAACATGTAGGGTGTGCAGTAATTTTATTCTCCTGCCCTTCATTAATCGGATTTATTTTTAAAGCGATCTTAATGTCTTGTCCCCCAAAAATGTTACCAATAAAACAACATTTCAAACTCATACGCAAAAAAAAAAGCTCCTATACTGCTCCATTAAACGAAAAAATAAAACAAGTTATGGCTCTCTGACCCGCGGATGATGCAAAAAAAGTGTTTTCCTTTTCAATAAAAGTGTTTTATTGTGTAAAAGCAGTTCAAACATTAAAAATATATACAATGTGGTATCGCTGTAATCGTATCAAACCTGCTGGAGTAAAAATTCCATGTCATTATATACCGCAAGTTTTCGCTGTAAAAAAATAAAATACACTACCAGGATTGCTGTATTTTGTAACCAAATGCTCACAATAACATTAAAAGGGGTTGTCTCACCACTAGGTTTGCTTTTTTTGTTTAAAGATCTTGCAAAAAAAGTCACTTTGCAATATGTATACATTAAACAGGTCCTACCTTACCTAATATCCTCTTGTATGGGCTGAATCAGCTACTCTGTTGCATACTAGCTACGGACTGTTTGATCTCTATGATAGGGCTGCCAGCCAACTGGTTGCTATAGCTACAGACCTGGCTTCTTGCTGGAGCCTAGTAGAAGCCTGGAAAGTCGCCTGAATTCAAGTGAAACTAGAAGACCCGTACTGAGGATAAGATGATCAATGTAGCGAGGATAACCTTTAATAAAAAGTGATCATAGCATCACATGCCCCCCCGTAATCGGTACATATAAAACATCAATTACTATCTCGTAAAAAAAAAGCCCACAAGCAGCTCCATATGCAAAAAAATTAAGAATGCTATGGCTAGCTGTCAGAATAGGGGAATCATAAAAACGCATCTTTTTTATAACACTCGCTTCTATCATTGCTGTAAAAGTATAAAACATAAAAAAAACTTTATAAAATTTATATCATTGTTATTGTACCGAACAGCAAGCTTAAAGTTAATCACCGTCATTTATTCCGATGGGAAATACTGTAAAAATGAGCCAAAATACAATGGCGGAAACTGCGTTTCCTCACCCTCATTTCCATGGCCCAATGTAAAAAGAAAATACGGAACCACTGTGCACCCAAAATGCATAATACACCCATTAGGTGAAATCCCTGAGGGGTTGTTGAATCCAAAATGGGGGAAAAATTCTGGAAGGTTTCACCTGGTTTAGTACTTTGGGGGCGTTGTGATGCGACTGGCCACACCAATATCTTGTGGCCAAAAGCAAATTAGCGCTCCCTCCTTGTACCACTGCCATGCAGCCCTACAGCAGTTTACAACCCATGTAGGGTTTTGCCGAATTGGAAGAAATTGCCTAACATCAATTTTGGGGTTTTTTTCAAGATACCTTGTAAAATTAAACATTTTCTGCTAAAATTGCAGATTATTGTAAAAAAATTATATTTTTTTTTATTTTCAGTGACAGAACGATACTAAAAATGTGTGAAAGACTGTGGGGTTGATATACTCAGTGCACCCCTGGATTATTCCTTAAGGGGTGTAGTTCCAATATGGGTCTTTTTAGGGGTTTTTATTGAGTTTTGGAACCTTAGGGTGTCCGCCAAACTTGAAATGGCCACTAATTATAATCGCTAATGAAAATGAGACCCCAGAGGTCCAGTAGGTGCTCATCACTATTCAGGGGCTTGTGGGTTGAGCCAAAATAATGCACTAGGGCCAACATATGGGATATCTCTGAATACGCAGAATCTGGGGAATCAACATTAAGTTGCATTGTCCTGATCACATTTTACAGTATTCTTGTCAATAATGTATAAAAATGAAAATCTGCATAAAAAAGTGATTTCACTTCCACATTGCTTTCTTTCCTGCTGTAACACATAATGGGTTTAATAAACTTCCTAAATGCGGTATTGTACTTTAAGGGGGTGTAGTTTTCGTAGATGAGGTCATTTATGGGAGGTATCTAACATACAGGGTCAGCAAAAGTAAAGTTAGATACGGGACTGGTCCTACAAAAAAATGTATATTGCAAATTTTCTTGACAATTTTAAACATTTCTACTGAACTTTATAAGCCCCATAATGTCGTAAAAAAATAAACAGTCATTTAAAAATATGATGCCAAACTACAGCAGAAATTGGTTGATTGCTAGTTATAAGCTAGTGTGAGTGGAATAATCCACTAGCATCTGAATCAAATGGATAGGTTAAAGTGTCAAAAAAGTTATTCTCACATAATTGTGAACATGACAGATTTAAATTATGGGGGCTCTGTCAGAGAGGCCAAAACTGGCTCCAGCGGTAAGGGGTTAAATACTCTTATTGCAGTCCGTGCATTTGTTTGTCGCATAGAGCTCAGTTGTACGCATATTGTTTTATACATATTTTATAGTTAATTACACCTGTTGTCTGTGTGCGTAGCGCCCATATTAATCCATATAACATTTAACTACTCTTATTGAAAATAGTGCCCGAGAGTTGGCAAATAGGCTATGGTGTTCGCATATTGTGTTATTATATTTTTTATTAAATTTAGCCTGTTGTCAGTGGTTGGAGGCAGTCATATTATCCATTGAACATTTTAAATACTATTATTGCAGTCCGTGGCAAGAGTTGGTCGCTAGGAAGCTCAGTTGTACGCATATTGTGTTTTACATATTTTATAGTAAACTTTCACTGTTGTCAGTGGTGCGAAGGCTTTCCCACTAGTTAATCCATATAACATTTAAATAGTTTTATTAAAGTTCTGGTGGTCTGTTTGCCGCCAAAGAACTCAGTTGTCGATTATTGGGTGAATTGTATGAAATTTCGCCACGTCGGAGCGCCTTTTGTTTTCGCCTGTTTTCATGGCGAAACTTTGCGCCTCTGTATGTCGCGCGAGGTTGCGCTCATACTTGCACGGTTTTGTAAAAGGCCGCCGCGCCTCGCCTGTGTGTGAGGCAGCAGTGGCGGGTCTTGGGACAGGCGGGACTGCGCCCAAGATTCGCCGCCCGAGGAGGTTGTGCTCATACATTATGTGTAAAGTCCGCCTCGCCTAGCAAGTGTGTGAGGCGCTGAGCTCGTTGGACTTTAGGGACAGTGCGGCCTGCGCATAATATTCGCCCGTCGAGGAGGTATGCGCTCATATATGCGGGGAAAAGTTCATCGGGCCTCGCCAGTTTGTGCTGGGGCGCAGTGCGGGACTTTAGGCGCAGTGCAGGGGCTGTGCCTATGTTAAGGTTGTCAGTTGCTAGATACAGGCTGGTTTACAACGTGAATTCAAAAAATAAAGAAGCTAAATACACTAAAAAAATTCTTAAATATAAATCACTTTATCAATAATCAATGAAAGGCAGCACATGTTTTGGATATTGAAAAGTGACGGGGAAATACAGTATTATTTCAATTTCTGTAAGCTTCTCTTGGTCGGACAGAAAACACAGCCAATCAGAATAGCCAATCAGAATAGGAGCGACATGGGAGAGCGAGCGACGCTCTTTTGGGTTTTCTAATGCAATCTGTAATAAAACTGTACATGGCAGAAATAAAATGATAAGACTCTCGAAGTTGTACCGATCTCTATATAAAATGAACAATAATATGGGGTAACGAAAAAAAAATATTAATTCAATAAATTCATTTTTATTTCTTTATTTTCGTTACACTCATACTATTGATCATTGGCTAACGAAAATAAAGAAATAAAAATGAATTTATTTAATTAATATTTTTTTTTCCGTTACCCCCATATTATTGTTCCTTTTATATACACATCGGTACAACTTAATGAGTCTTATCATTTGATTTCGGCTATTTACAGTTTTAGTATAGATTGCATTAGAAAACCCATAAGAGCGTCGCTCACTCTCCCATTGGTCCAAATAAACCGGCCTCTTTTAACTTAGCCAATCACAAACAAGCTCGCTCGGGATTTCTTTTCCCCATAGAACTCTATGAGAAGGTAGCTCACCCCTGATTGGCTAAGCGACGAGCCCCTCTTCCCCCACCAATCACAGTACTAGAATATTTCCCTAGACAGTAATAACTTTTAGGGGGCCCCTTTTATCGCGCCCTTCTTTCCCATCAAAATGAGCCCCTACATATGATTGGGGATTCATATTTTGCGCCCCGGGCTCAACCAATCAGCTCTTTTCTGCCTTTTTACTGTATTTAGAACTGTCCCGCCTTTGAATTCGATTGGTCCATATTTCTCAATATCTTATAATGGTTCACTGACGCTCCTATTCTGATTGGTTGGTTTCTGCCGACCAATAAGAACAGCTTAAAGTATTTGAATTACTGTATTTCCCGGCAATTCTCTATATCGCAATTACTGATGTAGCGCCGGTCTCGGCGACAAACGCGATGTTAGGGATTTGATTGATTTATGTTTATAGAAAGGGTTTTAGCTCTTTTTCAGATAATATTTTACACTTAATAAAAACTATTTTTTTAATCATACTCCATGCCGCACGGCGCTGAGAGACGCGATTTCATTGCCCCGATCTGGCCATAGACTACAATAGGAGAAAGTAGCTCGCGCTCTGATTGGCCGAGATAGCCAAGCCCCCGCTACTTCAATCAATCAGCACTTTTCTGCCTTTTTACTGTATTTTGAACTGTCCCACCCTTTTAATTTGATTGGTCAATACTTCTCCATAGGTTATAATGGGTCCCTGTCGCTCTATTCTGATTGGCCAATTTCCAAGCCCCCGCTAGCTCAAACCCAAACAGCTCTTTTCTGCATTATTACTGTATTTTGAAATGCCCCCCCTTTGAATTTGATTGGTCAATACTTCTCCATAGGGTTTTTAAAGGTCACTGTCGCTCCTATTCTGATTGGTTGGTTTCTGCCGACCATGGAACGCTTTCAGAATTTGAAATTTCTGATTTTCCCGGCAATTTCCAATATCCAAATTCCTGATGTTGCGCCGTTCTAGACTTTAGGAAAGTGTTTTTTTTTATTTTTATTAAAAAAGGTTTGAGCTCTTTTTCTGAAAATGTTTTACACACAAGAAAAGCGATTTTTTTTTATTCATACTCCATGCCGTTGGAGATGAGAGCCAAGATTTATTTTGCGATCTTCTATATGTTTTGTCTCATGTTACGTTCTCGCTTCACTTCGCCTCCGCCAGCTCATTTAGACCAGAAGCAACTAGGTCTGCCTGTCGGAGCTGGCGAGCGCTGCAATGCGCCGCACTTTGCCTACCCGCGATCATACATGCCTCGGAGTTTTCGAACGTGCCACGTCCCGCCCCAGAACGCCCACACTGCGCCCATTGCCCGCCCCTTCATGTGAGGCGCAGCCGAAAGTGGCGAAGGCTGCGCCTAACATCAAATCCCTGCGTCCAACAGGGGATTCGGGCCGAGGAGGCGCAGGATACGCCACAAATCGGGAGCAAATCCCGATCATACATGTCGCCCAATGTGTTATACATACTTTATAGTAAACTGCGCCTGTTGTCAGTGGTGCGAAGACCGCCATATTAATCCATATAACATTTAAATACTCTTATTGCAGTCCGTGCGTTTGTTTGTCGCATAGAGCTCAGTTGTACGCATATTGTTTTATACATATGTTATAGTAAATTACACCTGTTGTCAGTGGTGCGAAGATCGCCATATTAATCCATATAACATATAAATACACTCATTGAAGTACATGAATTTGATTGTCGCATAGAGCTCAGTTGTACACATATAGTGTTATACATATTATATAGTAAATTACACCTGTTGTCAGTGGTGCGAAGGCTGCCATATTAAACCATATAACATTTAAATACTCTTATTGCAGTTCGTGCGTCTGTTTGCCACAAAGAGCTCAGTTGTACGCATATGGTGTTATACATATTTTATAGTAAATTACGCTTATTTCAGTAGTGGCAAAACCGCCATATGTAATCCATATAACTTTTTAATACTTCTATTTCACTCAGTGCGTCTCAGTTTGGTGCTAATCATGCATTTGTACGATATTTTGTTGAAAACTATCAATTCCTAGTCCTAGGACAGTTGTAAATCTCAGGGACTGAAGGAAGAACACTGTTGATTTTGTGCTACGGTTCTTCCACCAGACCGCATTTCACAGATATTTGATAGAAACAATTCAGTTTCCAATCCTAGTTGGCTGTTGGAAATTGGAGGGATTTAAAAATAGCTGTGATTTGCCGTCCTTCAATAAGAGACTGTCAAAAACTCTTCCATACCTTTTAAATTTTTATATTTCTGAACATGGAGCGAACTGCAGGTGGTAAACAAGCAAAGAGGTGTGTAGGACATGGAGGAGAGTATGAGAGAAGTGCTTCTTCCAGTACTGCGACAACACGAAAGCCAGCGATCGTCGGTTGCAGGACCGTCAGGCCGGTCATCGCTGGGTCGGTGCCCTGTGAATCTCAGTAATGAACAGCATCCCCAATCTGTTCTTCAGTCGTTAACGCAACCTGCATCTAGCAGTCTTACCTCCTCGTCCTCCCAGTCACGGCCACAAATGTCGTCATCGTCATCATCATCGTCAGCATCCGTCCAACATGAAGCGAAGGCAGCCCAAATGTCAACTCATGTACATACCACTGTGGATTGTCCATGTTCTGAATACCTCTTTGATGACAAAATGCGATGTGGGTCAGAAGGCATTTCAAAAGATCAAGAGGCCAAAGAGGATTCTTTTGTCTTCTCTGACACCCAATCGCTGATGCCATCAGAGAAGGAGAAGGAAGCCGGTCAATCGGCAAAAATCCCGGGCGGTCGCAACGCCTTGCAGTGCCTGTTACTTGTAGCCCGCAGCTCCAGGATGTAGTATGTCAGACGAGGAATCACTCTGTTTGATGACGATGATGATGATGACATTGCGGATCCAATGTGGTCTTTTCAGCAGAATTTGCTTGTGAGCGCTTCTTCACTGGATGAGGAGGAAGACGATGGGGTAATGTCAGTACGGGTCCCGCCTCAAAAAGGGAGAGGATGGTCGTACAAGTCCGCTGAGATTATTCCGCCACCCATGATCAGCGGAAACACCGCTCCTCGCTTATCGCCGGCGAAAAGGCCCAGGACCTCTCAAGCCTGGACCTTTTCCGATCAAGCCTCTGATTCACCCAGCGATGTCATATGCCGCCTTTGCCGTAAATGCATCAGCAGAGGGAAGAATCTTAGGTGTTTAACCACCACCAACATGTCTAGTCACATGCAGCAAATGCATGAGTTGAAATGGAAGGAAAACTTGGCAAAAAAAGGCCACACCGATCCCGGGCTTCCAAACACTGTCACACCCTCTGTCTCCGCCTCCTCCTCCTCCACCACTTCCAAGACCAAGCATTCCTCAGCTGCCCATGTCTCTCAATGTCATGATCAAGGATCAGCCTCCACTTCAGCCTCCACTGTCGCCCGAGTACCACCAGCACCACTAGAGACACAGCATACCCCTTCTCCTTCCGTCAGTTTGACCTGTACACCGTACAGCGGACAGTCTAGCAGCCAGCCTTCTGTCTACCAGGTTTGGGAGCAGAAGAAACACTTTAACCCAAACCATCCCTAAGCCAAAAGCCTGAATGTCGGCATTGCCAGGCTTTTGCTTTGGAAATGTTGCCTTTCAGTCTGGTGGGCACAGATGGGTTCTGCCATGTCATGGCCCTTGCCTGCCCCTAATACCAGATGCCAAGAAGGCATTTCTTTTCCAGAAAATCAGTCCTTGCCCTGGCCAGCCACGTGTCATCTAAAATCTCAAGCGCATTGTCTGCATCTGTGACCGGCAAAGTCCATCTCACCACCGATACATGGACTAGTAAGCATGGCCAAGGCCACCATATCTCTGTGACAGCTCACTGGGTGAGCTGGGTGGATGTCTCTGGTGGTGACTGTGGCTCTCAGGCTCCGCGCACGCTCTTCAAAACCGCAGGGATGGTGCAGGGTTCTTTCCCTCAAGGTCCACTGGTAGCATGACGTGCCCAGAGAAACCAGGCCGTGTTGACACTAATCTATCTTGGAGACTGCCAACACACAGGTCAGGAGCTGTGTATGGCTCTTCGCAACGAGACCGAGCGTTGGCTGGGTGACAAGAACCTTGTGCCAGGCAAGGTGGTGTGCGATAACGATCAAAATCTCCTGGCCAACCTTAAGATTGGTAGGCTGGAGCACATCCCTTGCCTGGCACACGTCATGAACCTCGTCATCCAGAAATTTCTAAAGCGCTATCCGGGCAGGACTGCCTGCTGTGGAAGGCTCAAGGTCTCGAGGTCGCACCCTGCTTCATCCCGGCTGGCTGCGTTACAGCGTCAGCTCGGCCTTCCCGTCAACTATCTCAGTGTTGACGTGTCAACACGCTGGAATTCCACCCTCCACAGGCTCCCGCGATTGTGGCAGCCGCGCAATGCCATTACACAGGACGAAGTGACACATGGCCAGACAAGCAGCGGTGCGGACCTCGGGGTGTTGAGCCACCGAGAGTGGAGGCAGGTGAAAGAGCTCTGCACCATCCTTGCGAGTTTTGAAGAAGCCACCAAAATGGTCAGTGCGGACAATGCTCATGTCAGCATGAGCACTGTGGAGATCTTAGTTCTGGAACAATCGTTGGATACTCTGAAACAGCAGGTCCCACCAGCGACAGAGGAGGAGAAAGACACAGATGCGGACACAGAGCCTTTCTCTCCGTCGAATCCAGAAAGCCCGACAGTTTCACAACTTTATAGGTCTTCATCAGGCGGTGGTTCGGGGTCCAGGGCTGGTGCAAGGCGGAGGAGAAGATGAGGTATCCTGGACACCGCCGTTACCAATGTCCCTGCCTTGGAAAGAGTTGGCACGGATTTGAAGCGGAGGAGGTAGATGAGGAAGATCAGTTTGCTAGTGCCCCTCGACCCAGAGGCTTTGGAAATCAAGGCTCCATCTCTTACATAGTGCTGATGCTCCATTTCCTCCAACATGATCCTCGCATTAAAGGCCATCAAATGAACAACAGTTACTGGGTGCCACACCCTCGATCCCCGGTACAAAGCGAAACTCAGCACCTTCCTTTTCACACCACCAAATGAGAGTAAATGCAGGAATTGGAGACCGTGCTGATTGATCAACTGGAGACATCTGTTGCGTCTGCTTCACATTCTTCAAATGTCACGGTGGAACAACATCAGCAACGTGAAAGCAGTAGAGTGCCAAGTAGCCGCAGCAGCAGGCATTGTGGTCGTAGCCTAATGGGTGACCTCTGACAATCCTTATTTACCACCTCACCAATGCAGGGCACACATACAAAACAGAGACCGGCTTAAGATCATGGTGCACGACTATCTGCGTCTCAACACCGATGTTTTTGGATATGTTCCCGACCCAATCGACTTCTGGGTATCCAAAATGGATGAATGGTCCGAGCTCACTCGCCACGCCATAGAGGTGTTGTCCTGCCCAGCAGCCAGCATCATATCTTAGCGGACCTACAGCACAGCTGGAGGAGTCATTACAGACAAACGCATCCGGCTTTTATGTGGATCGTTTGACTTTCATCAAGATGAATCAGGCGTGGATCTCTGATGATGTTGTGGCCCCAATTGCAGAGGTCACCGATTAGTTGCCGGTCTACTTCATATTCCTCTTCAAACAGAAATGGTCCTCTTGAAAAAATTTTTTTTAAAATGATCATTTCTTACTGCAATTTTTATTCTCAGTTCCCAAAAGGTCATTTTGCTGGTTTTGTGGTGAGGAGACTGTTAAAGACACCAATTGTACATGGTTTCATCAAAAAAACGTATACCGTTTACTCATTTCTTCATTAAAATTTTTCGCACTGTCAATGGTTTTGGGGTCATGGTGCTGTGATATACAGCTATAATCAAGGTCCTTTGTAACAGAAATGTGGCTTCTAAGTGGCATTTCTCCCTCACAATATTTAACAGTGGCTAAGAAGTCAGTTTTATAACTTTTTGGGTCATGCTGCTGTGAAATACAGCTATACTACAGGTCCTATTTTAAAAAATGTGGTTTCTAACAGACATTTGTTCTTCACAATTGTCACCAGTGGCCAAAGGGTCATGTTTTGAATTTTTCGGGGCATGTTGCTGTGAAATACATCTATACTACAGGTCCTATTATAATAAATGTGGTTTCTAACAGACATTTGTTCTTCACAGTTGTGAACAGTGGCCAAAGGGTCAAAGGTCTTAGCTCACACTTCCGCTTCCGCACGACTGTTTTTGTTGCTGCGTCATAAGGGCATTTTTGCCGTGTTAATAGATGACGGACGCCAACCCTGGCTCTCACTGCACCCACTGTAACTCCGGCCCTGCTAGCTGAACCTGCGTGATCCATGTTTACAGCCTCCCCTGCCTTGATCAGTAATTTGCTTCAACCCACTTGACAGTAGAATGCAGGATTTTCAGACTGGCCTCGTTGACCTATTGGGGACATCGGTTTCGTTTGCTTTGCATTCTAATGTCACGGTGGAACAATGTCACCAGTAGAATGACAAGTACCTCTAGCCACAGCAGTATTGCTAGTTGTTTTTAATATAGTTTATTTCTTATTGCAAAATTTTATGATGATGGTCCATAAGGGCACCTGTGCGGGTTTTTGGTTCATGCTGCGTTACAGGAAATGGATAGTCAATGTCGATTTCTCTAAATACTGCTTTTAAGACTACTTTCTACCGGCACTTTTTAATCTGTGGGTCATGCAGGTTTGAGGGTCATGCTGTGGTCCCGGACAGGGATAGTCAATGTCCAGTTCAACTAAAATGGTGGTTCAAAGATTGCTTTCTTCTGGCACTTTTTAATCTGTGGGTCATGCAGGTTTGAGGGTCATGCTGTGGTACAGGACAGGTATACGCATTGTCCAGTTCAACTAAAATGGTGGTTCAAAGACTACTTTCTTCCGGCACTTTTTAATCCACAGATTAACCCACAGGTCATGCAGGTTTTGGGGTCATGCTGCGGTCCAGGACAGGCATAGTCAATGTCCAGTTCAACTAAAATGGTGGTTCAAAGACTCCTTTCTTCCGGCACTGTGGGTCATGCAGGTTTGAGGATCATGCTGTGGTACAGGACAGGTATAGTCAATGTCCAGTTCAACTAAAATGGTGGTTCAAAGATTCCTTTTTCCGGCACTTTTTAATCTGTGGGTCATGCTGATTTAAGGGTCTCCAGGACAGGCATAGTCAATGTCCAGTTCAACTAAAATGGTGGTTCAAAGACTACTTTCTTCCACACTTTTAATCTGTGGGTCATGCAGGTTTGAGGGTCATGCTTTGGTACAGGACAGGGATAGTCAATGTCCAGTTCAACTAAATTGATGGTTCCAATAATACTGCCTTCTGGCACTTTTTAATCGGTGGGTCATGCAGGTTTAAGGGTCAGGCTGTGGTACAGGACAGGGATAGTGAATAGTCTGTGACTTTTTTTCTGTGACTCTTGTTGCCTAATTGTCTTGCCTAAGATGTAGCACGTATCCAGTTTACTGTTGTGGATGTTAATTCCAGCTTCTCCTCCCCTGTTTGGGTGTAAGAATGAAGCTGTTGATCCTCTCCCATAGACTTTAATGGTCATCGGCGATTATCTATTATCGGCTATCGGATATCGGCATGATAATTTCCTCTCTGTAGTCAAAGAAAGGTCTGTTTATGTAAAGAGCTGTGAGTAGCTACAATGTAGCTCAGAGCTAAAACTTTTGCCTCTAGGCACAAGGGTCCTCGGTTCAAATCCCTGCAGAAACCAAACCTGTGGATTTTATTTCGCTTTATCAATGCACACACCTCATTGAGGTTTCTTTTTTAAATTTATTTGCACTGTTTGACTAATTACTAAGGAGTATAGAGGACAGGAGTAGAACGACAGCACCTGGGGTTTAAACACACAGTAGCTGCCTGAGAGGTGAAGTCTGAGCATGTCTGGCCAGGACTGAGGAGCTCTAAGTCCTGGTCATATCCCCTGGAGATGAGCTGTAAACAATGGATCACTAAATGAGTAGCTGAGAGAAAAACAGTCCAGAATTTTTAATAATGATGAATGGTGAAAAGGTTTCTTATTTAATTTACAAACTTTCCACATTAATTTTACTTTGTGGCAAAAACCCTTTAAGATTATAAGGATAAAACTTTCCCTACAATAACGGCAAGTTTATGGTGTACTCAAAATAACTCAATATACAGCCATCAATATCTAAACCGCTGGCAACAAAAGTGAGTACACCCAAAGTGTGCCCAATTTGTAATTTTCCCTCCACGGTGTCATGTGACTTGTTAGTGTTACAAGATCTCAGGTGAGAATGGGGAGCAGGTGTGTTATATTTGGGGTTATTATTATCATACTCTCTTATACTGGTCACTTGAAGTTCAACATGGCACCTAATGACAAAGAAATGTCTGAGGATCTGGAAAAAAAAGAATTTTTGCTCAACATAAAGATTGCTATAAGAAGATTGCCAACACCCTGACACTTTGCTGCAACACGGTGGCCAATATCAAACAGTGGTTTAACAAGACAGATTCCACTCAGAACAGACCTCGCCATGGTCAACCATAGAAGTTGAGTGAACGTGCTCAGTGTCATATCCAGAGATTCTCTCTTCAAAATAGACATGAGTCCTGAAAGCATTGCTGTATAGGTTACAGGTGTCAGTGCTCAGACCGTACACTACACACTACACACACTGCATCACTTTTGTGACATATTATATATTTTTTATGTTTTACTGCTTTTACACAGTAAAAAAAAAAAACACTTTTATTTTAAAAGAAAACATGTTTTTGCATTGCCATATTCTAAGAGCCATAACTTTTTTTTTTTCTGTATATGGTGTTGTGTAGGGGTTTGTTTTTTGTAGAATGAGTTGACATTTTAATTGTTGCCATTTTTTACAGAACAAGACTTTTTGATCACCATTAAACCTGTTTTTTGGTAGGCAGGGTGAAGAAAATACTGCAAGCCTAGTTTTTTTTATTTTTAACATTAATTTGTGACATATTAATTTTACTCCGAAGGTCAATATGATTACAGTGATGCCCAATTTATACAGTTTGTTCTACATTGTAGCACTTCAAAGAAAAGTACAGGACAAAAAGTATAGGACAAACTGATGTTCTCATTAGTACCACTTTGGTATTTATATGACTTTGATCACTTTTTATTGCATTTTATGTGATGCGGGATGAAAAAAAATTGCGATTCTGTCATTGTACTTTTGCTTTGTTTTTTTTACAGCATTCATTGTGCGGGTAAAATAACATGGCAGATTTATAGGCTAGGTTGTTACTCACGCATTGATACTAGATACACATACTTTATTTTTGATCCTTTTTTGGGTGGTGTGCATGTTTTAACGTTATTTTTTTGTGCTTTATTTATTTTTATTTACTTATTAATTTTTTTCTTGTCCCTAGAGGACTTGAATCAGTGATCAATAGATCATTGGTACAATACATCTAAAATCTCAAGCGCGTTGTCTGCATCTGTGTCCGGCAAAGTCCATCTCACCACCGATACATGGACTAGTAAGCACGGCCAAGGCCGCCATATCTCAGTGACAGCTCACTGGGTGAGCTGGGTGGATGTCTCTGGTGGTGACTGTGGCTCTCAGGCTCTGCACACGCTCTACAAAACCGCAGGGATGGTGCAGGGTTCTTTCCCTCAAGGTCCACTGGTAGCATGACGTGCCCAGAGAAACCAGGCCGTGTTGAAACTAATCTATCTTGGAGACTGCCAACACACAGGTCAGGAGCTGTGTATGGCTCTTCGCAACGAGACCGAGCGTTGGCTGGATGACAAGAACCTTGTGCCAGGCAAGGTGGTGTGCGATAATGGTTGAAATCTCCTGGCCATCCTTAAGATTGGTAGGCTGGAGCACATCCCTTGCCTGGCATACGTCATGAACCTCGTCATCCAGAAATTTCTAAGCGCTACCCGGGCAGGACTGCCTGCTGTGGAAGGCTCAAAGTCTCGAGGTCGTACCCTGCTTCATCCCGGCTGGCTGCGTTACAGCGTCAGCTCGGCCTACCCGTCAACTATCTCAGTGTTGACGTGTCAACACGCTGGAATTCCACCCTCCACATGCTCCAGCGATTGTGGCAGCAGCGCAATGCCATTACACAGTACGAAGTGACACATGGCCAGACAAGCAGCGGTGCGGACCTTGGGGTGTTGAGCCACCGAGAGTGGAGGCAGGTGAAAGAGCTCTGCACCATCCTTGCGAGTTTTGAAGAAGCCACCAAAATGGTCAGTGCGGACAATGCCCATGTCAGCATGAGCACTGTGGAGATCTTAGTACTGGAACAATCGTTGGATACTCTGAAACAGCAGGTCCCACCAGCGACGGAGGAGGAGAAAGACACAGATGCGGACACAGAGTCTTTCTCTCCGTCGAATCCAGAAGACCTGCCAGTTTCACAACTTTATCGGCCTTCATCAGGCGGTGGTTCGGGGTCCAGGGCTGGTGCAAGGCGGAGGAGAAGGATGAGGTATTCCTGGACACCGCCGTTACCAATGTCCCTGCCTTGGAAAGAGGTTGGCACGGATTTGAGGCGGAGGAGGAAGATGAGGAAGATCAGTTTGCTAGTGCCCCTCGACCCAGAGGCTTTGGAAATCAAGGCTCCATCTCTTACATGAGTGCTGGATGCTCCATTTCCTCCAACATGATCCTCGCATTAAGGCCATCAAAATGAACAACAGTTACTGGGTGGCCACACTCCTCGATCCCCGGTACAAAGCGAAACTCAGCACCTTCCTTTCACCCACCCAAATAGAGAGTAAAATGCAGGAATTGGAGACCGTGCTGATTGATCAACTGGAGACATCTGTTGCGTCTGCTTCACGTTCTTCAAATGTCAGAGTGGAACAACATCAGCAACGTGAAAGCAGTAGAGTGCCAAGTAGCCGCAGCAGCAGGCATTGTGGTCGTAGCCTAATGGGTGACCTCTGACAATCCTTATTTACCACCTCACCAATGCAGGGCACACATACAAAACAGAGACCGGCTTAAGATCATGGTGCACGACTATCTGCGTCTCAACACCGATGTTTTTGGATATGTTCCCGACCCAATCGACTTCTGGGTATCCAAAATGGATGAATGGTCCGAGCTCGCTCGCCACGCCATAGAGGTGTTGTACTGCCCAGAGGTTGTTACTCACGCATTGATACTAGATACACACACTTTATTTTTGATCCTTTTTTGGGTGGTGTGCATGTTTTAACTTTATTTTTTTGTGCTTTATTTATTTTTATTTACTTATTAATTTTTTTCTTGTCCCTAGAGGACTTGAATCAGTGATCAATAGATCATTGGTACAATACATAGCAGTTTATAGCTGTACTGCTATGTATTATAGTTACAACACATACCAGAACCCCTCGATTCTGTTCTAGAGTGTAACAGTATATCAGTGCATCACCATATCCAGTTATGCCCTGAGGGCACAGCTGGGCGTAGTTATGTCACAAGCAACCCAGAAGCCTATCTTAAGCTTCTGGGTTGCTATGGAAGGCATAAGGGGTGGCAATGCAGACAGTGGGACCTCTCTCCATCTGTCTTCCCCTAAGCTACCGCGGTTGCGATTGACTCCGGTCATAATCAAGGAGCGAGAAGCTAGCTGTAATATACAAGCAGAGCCAGCATGATCTCCTGGATGTACCCATACGTATTTTTGCGGGAACAGCTTCCAGCACAAGACGTATTGGTACATGCAGTGTTGGGAAGGGGTTAATACAGCTGTAATTTTTCCTGTACTTAGAAATGAGCTACAGACTAAGTGTTTGTTCTTTCTTATAGTAACACTGAATTCTATTTTGGTTTCTCATTCAATAAACACCTTTGAAACTATTTTTTATATGGATATGCATAGTTATCATTGTTGTGTACAGGTGTGACTAGAAGGAAAGAATATTTTTTGTTGACATTCCCAGAGCATACTTTTCATTTTACTTTCATAATCAATTCATTTGTAATCATACAAGTTGAAAATAGGCTACAGTTTTAAAATATTAAAATTGTATAACTCTTACCAGAACCACCAAACAGGAGAATATCGATCTGCTCCAAGAAATATACACAAAATGTATTCACTTGAGGAAAGAGACCCAGAAGTGATATGATGGGAAAACAACTCACAAATACTGAAAATAGAACAACAATACAAAGTTAGTAACAGGATTGATCACAATAAATCTTTTAAACAATGAGAAAAAAACAAAATCAACACTGTATTTGTACCAAGAACACAAGTGTACAAATCATTAATTGATGAACTAGATTTTTAAAAGAAATCAGTCAGTGATTTTGACCCACTACCTCCAACCACCATTACAGGCTTAAAAGAAATATGGAGACCATTTGAACATATCCATGTGTGTCATCAGTAACAAGTCACATGTTAGAAAAAGCATTTTGGTCAACTCCTGAGCTGCATTTATCCTGCAATTATGGCCCCAAACAGTGGGTACGGAAAGTATTCAGACCCCTTTAAATGTTTTACTCTTTGCTTCATTGCAGCCATTTGCTAAGATCAAAAAAGTTCATTTTTTGCTCATTAATGTACACTCTGCAACCCATCTTGAAAGAAAAAATACAGAAATGTAGATATTTTTGCAAATGTATTAAAGAAGAAAAACTGAAATATCACATGGATATAAGTATTCAGTCCCTTTGCTGTGACACTCATGTTTAACTCACATGCTTTCCATTTCCTTCTGATCCTCCGTGAGATGGTTCTACTCCTTCATTGGGGTCCAGCTGTGTTTAATTAAAATGATTGGACTTGATAAGGAAAGGCACACACCTGTCTATAAGACCTCACAGATCACAGTGCATGTTAGAGCACATGAGAATCATGAGATCTAAGGAACTGCCCAAAGAGCTCAAAGACAGAATTGCGGCAAGGCACCGATCTGGGCAAGGCACAGATCTGGGCAAAGAATTTTTGCAGCACTCAAGGTTCCTAAAAGCACAGTGGCCTCCATAATCCTTGGAAGAAGTTTGGGATGACCACAACTCTTCCTCGACCTGGTCGTTCAGCCAAGCTAATATAAACGTGGGAGAAGAGCCTTGGTGAGAGAGGTAAAGAAAAACCCCAAGATCACTATGGCTGAGCTCCAGAGATGCCGTAGGGAGATGGGAGAAAGTTCCACAAAGTCAACTATCACTGCAGCTATCCACCAGTTGAGGCTTTATGGCAGAGTGTGCCGATGGAAGCCTCTTCTCAGTGCAAGAAATCTGAAAGCCCGTATACAGTTTGCAAAAAAACACATGAAGGACTCCCAGACTATGAGAAATAAGATTCTCAGGTCTGATGAGACGAAGATTGAACTTTTTGGAGTTAATTGTAAGTGGTATGTGTGGAGAAAACCAGGCACTCTCATCTTCTGCCCAATACAATCCCAACAGTGAAACATGGTGGTGACAGCATCATGCGATGGGGGTGTTTTTCAGCTTAAGGGACAGGACGACTGGTTGCAATTGCAGGAAAGATGAATATGGCCAAGTACAGAGATATCCTGGATGAAAACCTCTTCCAGAGGGCTCTGGACCTCAGACTGGGCCAAAGGTTCTTCTTCTAAGAAGACAATGACCCTAAGCACACAGCTAAAATAACAAAGCAGTGGCTTCAGAAAAACTTTGTTCCCATTCTTGACTGGCCCAGCCAGAACCCTGACCTAAACCCAATTGAGCATCTCTGGAGAGACTTGAAAATTGCTGTCCACCAATGTTCACCACCCAACTTGAGGGAACTGGAGATCATCTGCAAGGAAGAATGGCAGAGGAGCCCCAGATCCAGATGTGAAAAACTTGTTGCATCGTTCCGAAGAAGCCTCATGGCTTTACTAGCTCAAAAGGGTACTTCTAGTCAATACTGAGCAAAGGGTCTGAATACTTAAGACCATGTGATATTTCAGTTTTTCTTGTTTAAAGAGGTTTTGCCATGAAGTGAGTTCCTTACCTCCTTATCAACTCAGTGTAGAATATAAACATATCATGCTGAGTCATGAACTCTGCAGAGGTGAGAGAGAGGGGGGGTGAGCAGAGAGTGAGGAAGCAGGGAGCGTCTCAAAGTTTACTCAAATAATAACATTACAACAGGGGATTGTCTATACAGCAGACAGACTCATACACTGCACTTTCTCCACAGCCCCTTGAAAGCCCATTCATGTTCCCTGTCATCAGATAAGAAGTGCAAACACGCAAGCGCGGCCAGACCAGCTCCTGTCAGCTCCTCTGGTCGTGTCTAATGTAAACTTTCAGGTAACTAAGGGGGACTGAGCAATGCTGTAGCTCTCACAGGCTTCACTTTTTGTAATCACATATATTTAGAAAAGTAATTAAATACCCATTTTGAAGGATCCCACGTCAACATTACATCGTGGCAAAACCCCTTTAATAAATTTGCAAAAACATCTACATTTCTGTTTTTTTCCTTTCAAGATGGGGTGCAGAGTGTACATCAATGAGCAAAAAGATGAACTTTTTGGATCTTACCAAATCGCTGCAATGAAAGAGTGAAACATTTTAAGGGGTCTGAATACTTTCCGTACCCACCGTATGTTAAGGCTTGACTGAAGTCTCCGAAGCCTCCTGCATCATCCTGTCTCCGACAAAGAGTGTCAATCAAGTCTAGATGGTGGGGGGTTTCTGGTAAGATTGCAGGACTCTTGCATACTTAAAAAGATATAAAATAAATTTTAAAAAGCGCACACTTTAATATCAACTGCATGAATTACAGTCGAGTTGCTAAAAAGGCTTTTTCTAAAGGTATGATGTATTATTGATGCCAATAAGAATTGGCATCAGTAATTGAAAGGGCTAAAAGATCTCTTTTTCATCCCTACATAGCTATGACAATATGCTGACTGAAGTACATCCCACGGCTGCTGGAGAATGCGTGGAGTAGTATGCATAGTGTAAACTTGATGGAGCCATGTCACATGTTGCATTGACTTGCTGGAAGATCCCATCCCCCAGAGAAGACAATCAGTATATATGGGTGTATGTGAACTACAAAGATTGGTTGTGAGTGCTCTCTAGAGAATGCCACAAAAATATTCCCTAGATCTTAACGCTGCCACCAACAGCTTGTGTTTTTTTAGCAGTAGTTGCAGGCTGTTTATTCTCTGATGCTTCTCGCCTGACATGTCAGCATCCCAATGGCCGATGAAGCAGAAACCATGACTCATTGGAGAAAGCAACACTTTGCCAATCAGCGGATGTCTAACTCCAATACTGCCTTCAAAACCGAAGCATTTTCTGCCAATGCAACTGCATTAGTAAAAGTAAAATGACAGTCAATCTGCTTCTGATCCAAATACGCTGTAGGATTCACTGATCTGTTGTTTTAGAGACACAACTGGTAGCCCCATGGTTCATTTTGGCAGTAAGCTGCTCCACAGTAGTGTGTTGTTCCAGACATGTACTGCAACAGAGTCAGAGGATGGAGCAAATGTAGTATCTTGGGATATTTGGGATATTTTACTGTGGTATATTCTTCATGTGCTGGACACAAAAGCATGTTCTTCACAAACATTAAACAATGCCCAGACTGCTGTTAAAAGCCACACCTTTATAAAATGACAGTGAAGCTGCACATACAAACTACTTTTAATCGAAACAATACTTCAGAAGAAAAACATTCCTAAATTCAGCCTGAACTAGGTCTTAGTTTGGATTAGATTCTATGAAACACAGAAAAGACGCTTTTTTTATGCATACTATGGGTAAATTTTTGCTACAATATTATGGCTATGTGTTCTGGCCAAATGTGAGTTTAAAGAGAACCTATCACCTTCAGAGAAACCTTATGAAGTAACAGAAGACTAAAATAGAAACTCTTTCTCAAATATGCTTCATTAGGAAAATCAAAGTATTTCACCTGTAATTCTGTTTTTTTTAATAAAGGCTGGCCCTTTAAAGATAGCTCTGAAGTCTGGCCATGACGGCACATGACAGCTTGATGTATGACTGTTGACCGTTGTATAAAATTTCCTGCCTCTGATCTGGAAGAGCCAACTGTGCGGGCTGGGGAGGGAGGGAGCCTGTAAGTCTACATCATGTGCACACTGGTATACTCTGATGCAACAGGTATACTCTGTCACACTATGTCCTCAGTGTGCTGTGCCTGTTGTACTCCATGTAGTGAGAGACAGATTACCCTGTAAAAGCAGCTATGCCCTAAGCTCCCCCCTGCACAGTTGGTATCTCCCAACAGGATGATAAGATTCTCCTGAGTTGCAAAGTGAAAGTAAAACCTGTTCCCCTGTAAAACTGAGGAAAACCTTCTGGATTGCTAATGACATGTATTTGAGAAAAGTGTTATAATTTCATCTACTATAAATTTTTGTGTTTTTGTGTAGAGGTGATAGCTATTTAATGACCCAAACTAACACATAATAGCGGTTTGCAATGCTGGCTGACAGCATTGTAGACCACTATTGCACTGTTAGTTTGGGTCATTAAACTTAAGATTAGGCCAGAACTCTCCACCATAATATGGGTGCAAAAATGTGCCCATAATACACTTGTACAAAAGTAACAAAGGTCATCAGTTCTCACAGGCAATTTATTTAAAAATAATGTACATGTGGGTCACTGTAATAGGCATGCTTGACAGCAATTTAATATGCACTTTAACATAGACTTACCAAGAATTTGATCCCTTATTGTTGGAAATAATTCTGGAGATAATAAGTGAAATCCATAAATTGTAGGAAATTGCATTCCTGTGAGTTTGGCTCCTGCATCCAGTAGCAGAATAAGTCCACAAAAAATACAAAAATAAACTGGTCTGCTATATGTTATTATTTGATTATAGCCCTGGAAAAAAATAAAATATAAGCAAATAATTACATTTTGTATGACCACTACTGAAATCTACAAATCTAGATTTTACCAATCTACATAAAAAAATAAAAGTACCTTTGTACAGCAATCTACGTAGGGCGTGCTTCACGGCAAAACAGGACATCTTTAATTTATCGAAAATGTGTACCAAGAATCCCATGATATGAACAATAATAGTAATCTTTATTTATTTAGTGCCAACATACTGTATTCTGTAGAGCTTTACAATTTAGGGGGACATGTCCGAAATGTGGCGTATCTATGCCAGTTTTAGACGCATTAAATCAGTTTAAAGTGCGCCTGAAAGTCCGATACTTTCTAAAAATTGGCGTCAGGTATACCTTGCAGAGATTACTTAATGCGCCTAAAATGGCACATTGTATCAAAAAAGGGCGCATTGCATCAAAAAAGGGGGCATTGAATTAAAAAAGGGGGCATGGTATAAAAAAAAAGGGGGCATGGTATCATAAAAGGGGGCATGGTATCATCAAAGGGGGCATTGTATCAAAAAAGGGGGCATTGTATCAAAAAAGGGGACATCGTATCAAAAAAAGGCACATTGCATCAAAAAAGGGCGCATTGCTCAACTCGCGGCACATAGCATATCATTGGTAGTATATGGTATGCGTCTATCGAAGGCTCATTGCCCGACAGAGGCGCATAACATATGTAAGCCGCTTCAATAGGCGCATTTCACAACAGGCAGCGCACAGTGCACCATATTTAGGCGCATTACAAAGCGTCGTTCCCGGCGTATAATGCATTTAGTTTTGGTGTACGACAGTTCATTTACAACAAGAATATGGCGTAAAAAGTGGGTTTGCCGCAAAATATAACAAAAAGTTGGCGTTGGCGTGTTGGGACATGTCGCCCTTAGAGTTTAAGTACAGACAAAATACTAATATTTCATAGTAAAAAGCTACTAACACATCAAACACAAGGTGTAAAGAGCCCTGCTTGCAAACTGCTTAAAATCTATGTGGGTATAAGCATGAGACAAAACGTGAGAAGTGCTTGGTTTAAACAATAGTCCAGCCAGGTTTTATATATGTGATACAGTATAGATAAAACTGGAAACCCCATGTCAATATATTGCTATGCTTTCTGCCAGTATTAGCTGTTAATCATTATGAGCACCTGAGATTGGAGATAATTTACATTCTGGATGTTTAACCACTTTCAATAGCGAATGTGGTATCTGACAGGATTAAGGTGACCAGAGATTTTTGGAGCGAAAAAGGGATTAAAAAATTTGTGCAGATCATTCGCTCTTTATACCAAAGCCACGCCCTTTCACAAAAGGTCACGCCCATTACACCCCAACTATTGTGTAACAGCTCTGGAAGAAAGCTAATTCAGGGGTTTGGCATCACCACGCTTTCCTGGACATTGGTTAGCCTATTCAGCATCCAGGAGACCTGGGAGATGCTGCCAAACTGTGCCTGAACCTAAACCATTACAATACAACCAATATTTCCACCATACAGTGATTATATAGTGGTAGATACCAATGTACACAGACTCTATACTACCTTCATACAGTGACAATATAGAGCAGACTGAATATTACCACCATAAAGTGACCGTATAGTGGTTGATACCAGTGTACACAGGCTCTGCAGACTATATGTCACCCCCACACAGTGACCTGATAGTGGTAGATATCAGTGTACATCAGTGTACTGCAGAAAGATAACTGATTATCGTGCAGTCACATTTAAGGACCCACAGGTGATGTCTTTTCTGATCGGACTTGATCACTTTCTTTATTCTCCTCCATCTCCCAGACCATCATAACATCTTCTCTAGTGATGAGCGATTGCGTCAACTATCATCATCGGATCGATAGTTGATATCGTCAATTATCATACCGATATCTGATAAGAGATCATCGCCGATGACCATTAAAGTCTATGGGAGAGGAACAACACCTTCATTCTTACACCCAAACAGGGCTGAAGAAGCTGGAATTAACATCCACAACAGTAAAATGGATATGTGCTACATCTTAGGCAACACAATTAGGCAACAAGAGTCACAGAAAAAATCTCACAGACTATTCACTATCCCTGTCTTGTACCACAGCATGACCCTTAAACCTGCATGACCCACAAATTAAAAAGTGCCAGAAGGCAGTATTATTTGAACCATCATTTTACGTGAACTGGACAATGACTATCCCTTTCCTGGAACGCAGCATGACCCTTAAACCTGTCTGACCCACAGATTAAAAAGTGTCGGAAAAGGAGTCTTTCAACCACCATTTTTAGGATGGAAAGCAACCACTTCTTTGTTTCTCTTTTTTTTTATTGTATTAAATGGGTTGTCTCACTACAGGGATTGCTAGCTATGTTAAAGATCTTGCAAAAACAATTCATTTTGCAATATGTGTCCATTAACAGTGTCCTACCTATTCCTGTTTTTGACAGCACCATCACCCTTGAGCCACTCTTGACAATTGTGAAGAACAAATGTCTGTTAGAAACCACATTTTTTATAATAGGACCTGTAGTATAGCTGCATTTCACAGCAAAATGCCCCCAAAAATTCAAAACATGACCCTTGAGCCACTGTTGACAATTGTGTAGAACAAATGTCTGTTAGAAACCACATTTTTTATAATAGGACCTGTAGTATAGCTGCATTTCACAGCAGCATGATCCAAATAATTATAAAAATGACTTCTCAGCCACTGTTAAAAATTGTGAGGGAGAAATGCCACTTAGAAGCCAAAGGACCATGATTATAGCTGTATCTCACAGCACCATGACCCCAAAACCATTGACACTGCGAAAAATTCTAAAGATGAAGTGAGTAAATGGAATACGTTTTTTTCATGAAACCTTGTACAATTGGTGTCTTTTACAGTCTCCTTACCGCAAAACCTACAAAATTCTTGGGAATGGAGAATAAAAATTGCAGTAAGAAATGATCATTAAAAAAAAATTTTTTGCAAGAGGACCATTTCTGTTTGAAGAGGAATGTGAAGTAGACTGGCAACTAATCGGTGACCTCAGCAATTGGGGCCACAACATCATCAGAGATCTATGCCTGATTCATCTTGATGAAAGTCAAACGATCCACATTATCTGTGGAAAGCCGGATGAGTTTGTCTGTAATGACTCCTCCAGCTCTGCTGAAGTTACGCTCAGAAATGACGCAGTCTGCTGGGCAGAACACCGGAACAAATCAAAAAACATCGGTGTTGAGACGCAGATAGTCGTGCACCATGATCTTAAGCCGGTCTCTGTGTGTTGTATGTGTGCCCTGCATTACACGCGTTGGTGAGGTGGTAAATAAAGATTGCCAGAGGTCACCCATTAGGCTTCTGCCACAATGCTTGCTGCTGCTGCTTGGCACTCTACCGCTGTCACGTTGCTGATGTTGTTCCACCATGATATTTGAAGAACGTGAAGCAGACGCAACAGATGTCTCCAGTTGATCAATCAGCACGGTCTCCAATTCCTGCATTTTACTCTCTATTTGGGTGGGTGGAAGGAAAGTGCTGAGTTTTGCTTTGTACCGGGGATCGAGGAGGGTGGCCACCCAGTAACTGTTGTTCAGTTTGATGGCCTTAATGCGAGGATCATGTTGGAGGAAATGGAGCATCCAAGCACTCATGTGAGAGATGGAGCCTTGATTTCCCAAGCCTCTGGGTCGAGGGGCACTAGCAAACTGATCTTTCTCATCTTCCTCCTCCGCCTCAAATCCGTGCCAACCTCTTTCCAAGGCAGGGACATCAGTAACGTCGGTGTCCAGGAATACCTCATCCTCCTCCTCCTCCGCTTCCTCCGGCACAGCTTCAACACAGCCCTGACTTGCCTCAGATGATGCACCCTGAGAGCTGAGGCGCCACCTTGCACTAGCCCTGGACCCCGAACCACTGCCTAATGAAGACCGATAAAATTGTGAAACTGTCGGGCCTTCTGGATTCGACGGAGAGAAAGGCTCCGTGTCCGCATCTGTGTCCGTCTCCTCCTCCGTCGCTGGTGGGACCTGATGTTTCAGAGTGTCCAACGATCGTTCCAGAACTAAGATCACCACAATGCTCATGCTGACAAGGGCATTGTCCGCACTGACCATTTTGGTGGCTTCTTCAAAACTGGCAAGGATGGTGCAGAGCTCTTTCACCTGCCTCCACTCTCGGTGGCTCAACACCCCGAGGTCCGCACCGCTGCTTGTCAGGCCATGTGTCACTTCGTACTGCGTAATGGCATTGCGCTGCTGCCACAATCGCTGGAGCATGTGGAGGGTGGAATTCCAGCGTGTTGCCACGTCAACAATGAGACGGTTGACAGGGAGGCCGAGCTGACGCTGCAACGCAGCCAGGCGGGACGAAGCAGGGTGCGAACGGCGGAAGTGTGAGCTCAGACCTCGAGCCTTCCTCAGCAGGCAGTCCAGACCCGGGTAGCGCTTTAGAAATTTCTGGATGACAAGGTTCATGACATGTGCCAGGCAAGGGATGTGCTCCAGCCTACCGATCTTAAGGGCGGCCAGCAGATTTCGACTGTTATCGCATACCACCTTGCCTGGCACAAGGTTCTTGTCACCCAGCCAGCGCTCGGTCTCGTTGCGAAGAGCCGTCCACAGCTCTGACCTTTGTGTTGACGGTCTCAAGACAGATTAATTTCAACGCGGCCTGGTTTCCCTGGGCACGTGATGCCACCAGAGGACTTTGGGGGGAAGAACCCTGCACCATCCCTGCGGTTTTGAAGAGCGTGCGCCGAGCCTGAGAGACACAGTCACCACCAGAGACATCCACCCAGCTCATCCAGTGAGCTGTCAAAGAGATATAGCGGCCTTGGCCATGCTCACTAGTCCCTGTCTCGGTGGTCAGATGGACTTTGCTGGACATAGATGCAGACAACGCGCTCGAAATTTTAGATAACACGTGGCTGGTCAGGGCAGGGACGGATTTTCTGGAAAAGAAATGCCTGCTCAGCATCTGGTATTGGGGGCAGGCAAGGGTCATGACGTGGTGGAACCCATCTGTGTCCACCAGACGGAAAGGCAACATTTCCAAGGCCAAAAGCCTGGCAATGCCGACATTCAGGCTGTAACGAATGCAGGTAGTGGATCCGCTGGACCACCGCAAGCGATGGTGTAAGCCGTACCAGGGGACGGAATCTAAGTAGAACCCGGTTTTCACCAGAGCCCGCCGCAAAGCGGGATGGACTTGCTGCGGCGGAGAACTACCAGGTCGTCCCACTGGCGTGACTTGCTTGCGGTGGCAGCCAAGGCAGTGCGTGGGACAAAAACATGAGACGTAGGCGAAGTCGGGGACAGGCAAGATGTCAGGGCAGGCGGCAATGGTTCGTGGTCAAGACACAGAGCGAAGATGGTTCGGTACACGGTAGACAGGATACAAGGCAGAAGAAGCTTTCTCTGAAGTCAGTAACGCACTAAAGATCCGGCAAAGGTGACCCGGAAGGAAGGGGGTTAAATAGGGTCACCAGCAGCCTTAACAATAATGGGCGTACTGCCCCTTTAAATCCTGAGAGCCCGCCGCGCGCC
>JAODAL010036245.1:0-41942 GCA_025379985.1 Phyllomedusa bahiana
GAGGGGGCCTTCAAAAGGTTTCCCGTTCCCATGTCCAGGATTGATCCCCGTATTTACGCTGCAGGGACTCCAATTGGAGTAACAGTGCGTGGCACCGTTTTCCATTCATTTAGACGCCACGCCCATCTTTGCCGCGGCATCTAAAGGGTTCAACTGCGTGGGCAGACGCTGGCGCCCCCTCATGCTGTAACGCCGGGTTTTAGCTGCAATTAGCTACGCATAGGTCAGTAAGGGGTTTAAAATATATTTCCTTTTTATGGTCCCTGGAAACGATACCATTGCCCCTTTAAAAGAGGATATGAGGTCTAGGAGCACAACAAAAGGGTCTACAGTGTTCTGTACTCTTGGATGTTGTACACACACATATGTATGTGAAAAGGAACCACAATCTAGGATACAATGTGCTCTGAAATAAATAGAGATACAAAAAAATAAAAAAAATTGTAAAAAAAATGGCAAAACAATATATGCCAAAAAAGGAATTAAATAAATGCAGAAATCAATGAATTATTCGAACATATGTGTTGGTGAAAGGAGGGAAATGATATGTTTTACAGTGGAACATGCCTTTCAGTTTTATAAATGGAAGATTATTTGACCACATTCCAGTTGGAGATAGATTTCAGGGAGCGGCCGCAGCTTATGATCTAAGAGATGTTTAGTAGAATATTTAGGTAAAAAGTTCGTAACCGGGTTAGACCCATGGGAAAGAAAGCTCTGCTGTTGGTAAATCCAGTAAGCTGCTCTCTCTCTTGGAGGCTTCAAACCTATTATTGATATGTTCTGGAATATGATCAATGAGATGGAGTTTGAACGTCTTATGATCCCCAATCGTGTGTTTGTTTGTACTTGATAACCCATTCGAAACATATATATTTTTTTATGGTCTGCGATGTCCATTCATACGATGATGCACTTGTTGGGTGGTTCGCCCAATATGTTGTTTCCTGCATGTACATGTTAGAGGATATATCACATAACTACTATTACAATTACCCTTTTCTGTACAACTATTCTGTATTTGTCTTATTTTGTCTCCGTGTAGACTTCAGCGTAAGCAGGGAACCTCATCCAGTTGTGGCCGGAGGAACAGCTGTTTATAATATATATAATATTTTTTTTTTCCCAATACCCCCCCCCCTTTTTTCTTTTCTTGTGGACTTGTGCTAGGGTTTACTGCTTTGTGTCCCTTACCTATCCTATCTGGTTGTACGTTCCTAACAATAACCCACCACTGCCACCAATTTGTCATGTACACACCAGCATGTGACATGGGCGCCACTGTAAGGGGTTAATCTATATCCACTCACTCAGTCTAGCACTCACCTTGCACTGAGGTGGTAAATTAAGCATAAATCACATCCCAACACAGTCACCACCAAGAGTCACAAGCTTAAACACTATAATCAAGGCTATGGGTTCTTAGAGTAGACAAGGACCAAACTTATTAAAGTTTGTAATAAAGCCCTAGCAATCAATCAAATGATATAGATATAAATACCTGTGCAAGCAATTTAAATCATAATTTGGAGAGAGAAACCTATCCTGATATTATAGAGATTGTTACCTCATCTAATGCTCAAAGGTATTTAAGTTCGGCCCACGTACAAATGCATCAAAGTTCGTAGATGGGGGCACGTTTCTTGATTGAGGACAGTGTACATGAGTACTAGGAAAGGCAACTTCATCAAAATGATGTCCAAGCTGAGGACAAATGAGTTTTATTTTTTTTTACTCAATAGATTCTTATTGGAGAAAGATTCAATAAATACAAAACAGTCATTAAATGGATACAAAGACTCTTCCCACAATTCAGCCTTTTGTAACATTAGGAAATACACGTCACTAACTGAGGACACATAACAGATACTGAGAAGGTGTAAGTTAGCACCTCCAGATTCTCTATAGAGACAACGAGTAGGTGACAGGTGAAATAACTCTGCCTAGCATAGGCAGAGCAAGTTCCGTATTGCTACATTATAGGAGCTTGGAAGAGAAGATTTAGGAGAGATTAGGGAATCTTTCACACCAGGGATGCCGTAGGAAATTGTGGGGCACGGCCCTCACTACAGGTCAGTGTTTGCTTGTATAGACAACTGTTGGACACAACTTCCGTCACCTCAGCCAGGGATGGTCCTACTGGGGACTTCGAATGTCTTGCTAGAACTAGTATAGAGGCAACACGTGACACAGAAAAGTATGATTCATAGTCGGGATGGAGACAATATCAAGCAGAAACAGAGCAGATTCATGGCCTCCTGGGGATTGGACTTGGGCTACAGCTGAGGCTACAGCAAGGACATTAGACCAGAAGGCACATAGTAATGGGCAAGACCAGAATATGTGGAATAGAGATCCATGATCACCACATGATCTCCAGCAGTAGGGAGAGGTATTTGGGTAAATCTCACTAAGATGGGCAGGGGTATAGCACCACCGAGCCAAGAGCTTCAGGTATTGTTCCATAAAGCTGAAGTTTGCATATTCTTTATGTGCCCAGCATTTGGCTTTTATACATTTTGAGTCAGAAAAAGAATTTGCTTAAGTCTTTCTCCCAATTTAGTTTCTAACATTTGGATAAATTGCGGTTTTTGGGGGAAAAGACAGATAACATTCCTGTTTTTTGATATTCAGGATGAGCCGGCAGATATTTAAAAAGGAGTCAGAACCTAAAATTTTCCCTTTCAAGATTCTCTTTCAAAAAAATGAGTTCCCTTGAAGATTTTAAAAAGTGATTGGCAAAAATAAATTTTCCACCAATTTTTGGGGAAAAGGGTTAATTCCAACTGGTAGGGCCCCTCAGTGGAAGCATCCCAAATGTCACCCATTGAGTCAAATGTTGGGGGAAGCTTTGGACAAAGCTAGAAAGGGATGGGAAGGAGAGAAGGGATAAAAGGGGAAGTTAGTAGGAGTAGCTTCTCCAGTATGGAGTGTGAGGGGCCACAGGGGTGAGCCCCGGGGTCAAGGGGTTAACGAGGGCCCGGGAAAAGGGGAAAGGGCCTAAAGGGCAGGCTCTATAAAAGGCCACATTTTGTCATTCTGGGTTTTTTCCATAACCTGGTTTTTGAAGACGGAATTAAAAGATCCAAATTAAACAGGCTAGACCTGCAAATTCTTTTTCCCTTTGAAAAGGGAGATCAGTCGTGGGTGTTTTTTTGTCAAAAAAATGATTAATTGGAAGAAAAGCCCTTTAAATTTGCTGAGAAAATAAATAAGTAAGGTTCTGAAAAAAAAATAAAATGTTTGGAAAATAATCTCTGTATAATCCCATTTCCCCCAGGAATTGTGATCGGTATTCAGTAAAATCCCAATATTGATTTTCATTAAAAAAAGCAGAGTTTCCTTTTTAAAGTATTTGTGGGGGTTTGAAGGAAGTTTTAGCCCCAATTTCATTGACTGTTTTATTGTAATTTGAAAAACATTGTTCCAAATGGTCGAATGGGAATCCATTTTTGCTTCTTAATAATATTCTTGAATAAACTGTAAATTTTAAACAAAAAATTTTCTCACTAAATTGGGGGTTTCAGGTTTGGGTTTAAAAAAGTCTGTTATTTTAGTGTAATTACCTCTGGGTTATTAGATACATTTATTTTTATTGGTTGCTACCCCCTTTTTTACAAGGCTAATCACCCCTTTTTTGGTCCCTGCTAGAACGGGGGGGATTTTCCTGAAATTTTAATTTTGTTTTGGGGGCCAAGATTTAAAAAGGGGTTGAAAAATCCAAGGTTTAAGGGGCCCCAAAAAGGGGAAAAAAATATTCCCCAACATGAAAACCACCACCCGCTGGTTGTTTAAAAGGGAGGTTTGGATAGTTTTATGTGGGGGAGCCAAATTTGACCCCACCATTCGAATGTCGCAGCAAGAATTCGAGGATCATCAGACCACTGGGCAAGTTTTTCATCTTCTATGTCCTATTTTGGATGCGCTGGTCAAATTGGAGCCTAGTTTCTTGTTCTTAGCCTGAAAGGAGTGGCACCGGTGTTTGGTCTTTGCTTGCTGTAGCCATTGCCTCAAAGTTCGCGTATGTGCGTCAGAGATGCTCTTCTGCCTACCTTGGTTGTATCGGGTGGTATTTGAGTCAGGTTGCTCTTTCTATAGCTCGAAACCAGTTGCCCATTCTCCTTTGGACTTGGCATAACAAGGCATTTCGCCCACAGGATGCCCCTCACTGGATGTTTTTTCTTTTTGGACCTATTCCTCTGTAAACCCATAGAGATGTTGTGGTGAAAATCCAGGAGATCGCAGTTTGGAATATTCAGATCTGCCCTTCTGGCACAACAACATGCCAAGTTCTAAGCACACAATCACCTTTCTTCCATACTGATGCTCGGGTTTGAAGCAGGAGTTTGTTTGACTTGTCTCATTCCTAAAATGCACTGTGTTGCCGCCATGTGATTGGCCTGATTAGGAAATTAAGTGTTAACGAGCCAGTTGGACAGGTGTACCTAATAAAGTGGCCGGTGAGTGTATATCACACTCAGGTTTCCCTGACATAGGAATCTGTGATGTTCTGAAATGTGTAAGATCTTGTAGCTCCAATCAGTGTCACTAGTGTACTGCGCTAGTATCAAAGGGAGTTAGAGCGCCCCCCCGGCCGGGGTGTTAGGTAATATCTCCAGCATTGTGTGTGCTGTGCTCTTGTCCCTCTTTTTCTCTGGAACCGGAGATTTATGAATTTATGAGCACGCTGGTTATTTCTGGAGCTCTAGAATCTGTTTCTAAGAAGACCATATTTACTGCAGTTCTCCAACACAGACTCTGTCACCCGCCATGGACTTAATGTGGACAGAAATTTTTTAAAAAGGCGCACTCTATTTATTATACATGTTTATTATAGCGCTGTTACAGATTCACATTGGAGATTTGGTGTTGGTGATATATCTCATATGTGAATTATCACCTTTTGTTGTTTAGACTTACATTAACCCACAGACCTAATGCGCTCATGTTCTGTACATTGTTACACAGTGGGGAAAAAAAGTATTTTGTTCAGCACACTTGTGCAAGTTTCCCATTAAATAGATTTGAAAGAGGTCTTGTTGTTTGACATATAGGTCGACCTCAACTTATGAGAGACAAATGAGGAAAACGAATCCATGTTTGTACATACTAATACTGGTAATGACTTGTAGCGGGATCGCGGTACAGGTCCCATACAACAGCTGCGGGTGTTAGCTGCTAATCAACATATGCGCTCTGTTTACCCACACAAAAGGATGCGCGCCTGGACTCTGAAAGATCGAAGCATGAGGAAAATGGTACCGCACACTCTGTCCTCACTTGATAGGGGTCCTGCCTTGTGTGAAGGCTTCATCGCGCCATATTTTCTTCTGCCCAGGCAGGAAGTAGATTAAAACCGCCGTCTTCTTTGTACACCATAATGTATTGTATTACCTTTCTTAGGTGCATAGCGATCTTGCCTAGTGGTGAAGCGCCATAGAGGGACTCAGAGTTTCAATAAAAGAATTGTTTTTAAGTGTTCAAAAAAATATAAAACATATTAAAAGTTCCAAACCTCCCCTTTTGCCATTTTGCAAAAAAAATAAAAAATAAAGAATAAAAAAAAGTTCCCATATTTGGTGTCGTCCACATCTGAAAATAGTCCGATCGATTTAAAATGAACATAATTTTTCCATTGACTGAACACCTAGAAGAAAAAGAATTCCTAACGCCAAAAATTGCGTTTTTTTTTGGTCATTTCAATCCCTGAAAAGGGGAATGAATTTATCAAAAACATTTTGCATGCATTACCAACCTGCTTGCAATAAAGCACAAAAAATAACCAGACCTTATTCTGTCGGTATGTGGTCCCTTCTTAATGGTGTAACCCTCCTAGTCTCTCGTTGACGCCTATTTGTTCTGGAGGCTGGACATCTTGGAGATGAGGGAGCTGTCATGAGTTTTGGTGCTTCTTGCACCATAAATCTCCAGGCCCTAGTGGTCTCCCCTGGAATACTATCAGCTCTTTGAAAAGCCAGTATAACTGCCCATTAAACCATAATGCCATATACAGAGGGACACATAGATCCGGCAGAATTTATTAATCTAGGGTCATATACTCCCCAAAACCACAGAGAGATCCATCCTGTACCACAGTCTACTGTCCCCATATCTCTTCTACAATAAAGATACAAAAATTTAATAAGATATAGCAGACCGGATGCAATCTGTTATAGGCCTCCTTCTTACCTCTCTCATTTGGCTTTCTACATAATACACACTCTAACTGTTGGCATTGCACATCGATAGCAGCCACAACCCAATAAAAAATAATTTCCATGACGGTTTTGTTCCACCTCCATGTTGCTGAGACTCAACGCCAAAAAGGCCTTTGGCTCCGTTTCATGGTGGTTCTCAATACCATCTTTTGCTATTGTGGTTTCGTCATATAATTCTCACTTTTTGGACATCAATCAAACCTCTCGACCACCGTCCTTACAGTGAATGGTCTTTAACTCTAACCAATCCATATCCAATGGGCACGTACCAGGGCTTCTGACTCTCTCACTCCTTTCAATCTATTGTGAGCTGGTTAAGGTTGGGATCCCCACTTGAGACTTTCAGGCATATGTGACCAAAGGCAGATGTCAGGTACAAGCGGCTCCTTGGTCGTGGGTTTATTGTAGAAGCAGTAATCAATAGGATGCCAAAACATGCACAGCAATATAAACATATGAAACTCCTGCTCGCTGAAGCATTACTAATCATTGGAGTAGTAGTTTCTCTTAGCACCTCGTAAGACCAACACTGGGCTTCCCCAGTGTGAACAACTCAGCCAGGAAGTTAGACTGGAGATACCAGCCGACGCCCAGTCGAAGCTACCTGCTGACCTTATATAACGCCGGGAAATCCCGGAGTTGGAACCTTGGGGAGGTAAACACCACCTGCTCTATGTTTTCTCCCAATGAAAGGCCAAACTGGGAATGGTGGCAGCCCATATTAACAGGACAGATTAAAATATAGGGCGACTGTTGTACTGTTGACATCTATTTAACAATAGCCTTTCACTCCACCAGGATCCTTACCTTGGTGACAAGTATCTTGCTATCCCAAGTCATATGTCCAGAACCTGGCCTGCGATTATATTATGCACATTGCAGATCTTCCCGCTGCGGCATTAATATCCCAGTCCCCTTGCTCTGACTGTGGGGCGGAGCACTTTGTGCCATGAAGTTTACTTGACCGCGACAGTGCATCTGTATTCGCCTATTGTGACCAGGGCGTTGTTTACCAAGAACTTAAAGTCCGTAGGAGCCAGGAACCAACCGGGTCACCCTTGCATTTTTTCACATTTTTTGGGCCATCATCCACTTTAGGGGCAAATGGTCCGTGTATGACCTTGTAAGGGTTACCTTATCGGTAATAGCGCAGCGACTCGATTGCACTTAATGGCAGGCATTCTCTCTCTACTTATGGTGTAGGTTTTCTCATGGATGACAGTTCTGCGAGGTACAATACTGGATGTCTTCTTCTCAACCAGCTGTGGCAGAACAGCCCTAAGCTCCACTCAGAGGCGACTGCCTGGACCAAAAATCCTTCTGAAAGTTTGGGGGTATGAGTACGGTGGGTCGCTTGCATGTACATCTTTTAAAATTTTTAAAGCTTGATCAGCCTCCTGGTTCCACTTGACCTTGAGTGGACTTGGACCCTTTGGTGAGGTCCGTAAGAGGGGTTGCTTTGAAATCAAAGTTGGGCATGAAACTCCTATAGTATCCGCGATACTAAAAAAGGCCTGACCTGTTCTTGGAGACCGGTTGGGGCCAATCCTAATTGCTCCATTTGTCCATTGGGGCTTGCTGACTCCCTCCAATGTCATAGCCAGATTAGCGAGCTCCTCAAGCCCTATGGCGCACTTGTAGGGGTTGGCGGTTAACCACTGCTGCCTTATGACATCTAGAGGCCTGCACTCGGGCTAGTGGGATCTCCAGTCTGTACCAAAAAAACCACCAATCATCCAAATATGCCGCGCATATTTTCTATGGGGCTGCAGGATGATGTCCATCATCGTCTGATGTGGCAGAGCCCATGTAGGCCAAAGGGAGAGGACAAAATAGTGAAAGTTCATCTGGAGTGGAAAAAAGCCGTTTTATCACTGGCCTTCCTTAGTGAGCGGGACCTGCCAATAGCCTTGGTCGAGTGAATGTACCTTGCCGGTCCTAGCCGCTCGACCAACTCATCAAACGAGGCATGGGTAGGCATCAAATTTGGATATCTCATTGAAGCTTGCGGAAAATCATTACGAATTCGCAAGTCCCATAGGTTTTGGTATTGAGCCACGATAGGGCTCTCTGACCACCCACTTTGGAGACTTTCTATGACCCCAAGCTCCAGCATCTTTTCAACTTCCTCTGCATCGCTGGCCTCTGGGTCAGGCACCCGATATCGGCCTCAAACGGACCTTCTGGACGGGTTCTGGGATGATCTCATGTATATTACGCACGTCCGGATGGCAGTTCTGAAAAAAAAAAAATGCTGTATTCTTTGTAGGGAACACCTGGTTTCCTGCCGCTGTGCTTTCGTGTCAATGACTCCGATATACGATCTGGTGGTTGTAACTCTCCGTTTGGGACACCCTATGCTTATTACCCCCGTAAGGCTTTGACGGTCCCTTCCCGGGCTTCATTCAGTTGATTGGTAAATTTGATAGGTTCCTTTTAACGGGCTGGAAGACCTTATAGTTTACTCACTGACCCTTCCGTAATCTCATAGGGGCCAATGCCACTTTGCCTGAAATTTGCTTTCGAGCCGTGGGTACAAGTACTAGTACGGCTCGCTGGCTGAAACACTCTGGGTCCCCATTGCCGACCTGTTATATACTGGCTGGGTTTCTTGCGCCTTCTGCAGGTTTCACTACTATGGGTGTTAGCAACGGCAACAATCCTGTCCTGCTTTCAGCGATGTGCTCAATGACACTCCTATGCAGGGTATTTCTCTGCTTCAGGTCTCCTTGGCTATGTCCAGGAGCTCCCAGGGTGTCTCCCATACACGTGCTGGAAGGTATGAAAATCATGTGTGATTGCCTGCGGACCTCCTTACAGAGAACATGGAGGTATGGTAGAAGACGGTCCCAATCTTCCCATTCCTTATCTGTCACTTCATGAACATCGCTTTTAGGGTTTTTTTGAATCTCTTCCACTAGGACATCGGTCTGGGGATGTACACTGAGGTTCTAGAGATGTTTAATGTTAAAAGTAGGCGGCAGTGTTCCTGAGTCACCTTAGACATGATGGGTGTGGCCTGGTCTGTCAGTATCTCTTCGGGATACCGTGCGGGGTGAACATTTTGGAACAGTTCCTTAGATATTACTTTGGAGGACGGTTGTTCTGAAGGGGAAATGCCTCGGATTGTGGGAGTGGCGGTAATCGAGGATCAATAAGATGTGGCTGATGTCTCGGGCTCTGACTTAGGAGCGGGTACTACTGGTCCATGCGATCATATCAAAGGGGACTTAGAAGAGGAATTTGAGGGCTCCGAAATGGGGGTTTAGGGGCGTTAACTTTGACACTCCGGGCAGGACTGGCAGTATTTCCTCAATGTGCCCTGTAAATTCCTGGCAATAAAATTATTCCACTCTTCCGGGTCTTCTCCACCCCTAAGTGTCTCCCCAATCACTTGGGAGTGGGCTAGCTCCAAGACACATGTCGGGACTTGCGACTGGGCACCACCAACTGCTCCCACCACTTCGGTTTTGGTTGGGTCTTTTTTCTACCGGTATACAACCATATTGTTGTTGACACAAAATAAGGGTCGACAACTCTCGCCTGGTTCCTGGGGTTTCCCATCTATCACTTGCTGCTTTTCACAAGCATGCTCCAAGTTTGGTTACCTCTCAGCTGCTCCGTGGCCAAAGTTCCCCTGGATACTGGGCAAGGAGGTGATTCGCAGCCTAGAGGGACTTTCTTCGGGGTCCCCAGCAGGACGGACAAGGGGAACCATGGGTCCTACTGGTCCTGTGGAGAGGACACTTCCCTATATCACATGATATTGGGCACACCGTTTTTTCCGCACAAATCCTAGAACAAGGGGAATCACAGCTATGATCCACTGTTGGGTAGGCTCGCGGCGACGGCCACGTCTTGTCTTGCGGGGCCGCAGGGGGTCTTTAGGGTGAGTACGCGAATTTGGCGTAGGTCCTGTGTCCCCATGTTTCTCAGACAACCCTATGTACGGCGGGGGCCGGGAGTTGGTATGAGCCACCAGCCTGGCCTGCACCAGGGTCACCAAACTTCGGGAGCCATGAGGCTTGTCGGTGTGTAAATTATGTTAACGGCGCATACCCGCCGATTTCGCACGTCTCACGTTGTTGCGAAGGTGTATGAAAGGCCTTGCAAAAACAAGGACGATATTGCCTTATACCACGTCCATGGGTTCCCCCATCAATAGGACATGCGGCTGACATGTCGTGTCACTTGCATCCCAGCTGATGATGGGGCTCAGGCTTGGGCAAGAGGTGGTGTCTCTTTGGGGTTGGCAACCTTCCCCCCTTTCACCAGCCATGATCACTTCCCCACAGGACCTCTATTAGGTTCCCCTTTTGGGAAGGGAACAGTCTTACCCCGTGCGGACTCTGATGGATGCAGTCCTTGGAGGGAACTCCTGCGGCAACTGTATCGCTGGACAATGGAGACAAGTTCGTCAGCTTTGGTGGTCCGTGTACCCACCACCGCTGTTTTCCCCACGGGTAGGGGAGCACAAATTGGTCACAGACGACCCGCTCGCCACTGGACAGCTGTAAGTTGTTCGGTGGTTCATCCTCTTGTTGTGAGGTGGACGAGGTATTCTTCTGTGACCGAGGGGATTGGCGGGTTCGAAATCTCAGGGCGTGCACCTCTTGGGTCCGGGACGCAGAGTAACCCCCAGTCGGTAGGATCTCCTCTTTCAGCCAAGTGTATCCTTTGGCGTCTTCAGCCCTAGGTCGAAGTAAGCTTTTGGGATTCGCGGGTAGAAAGGGGACCGGACGTCAGCCCACTGGTCCCTGGGAGCTGCTCTCTCTCGATCCTTTAAAGGTGCCGAGAACACCTCCGATGTCGTCGGTCTTGGGTTATCTTGCGCAGGACATTGAAGGCTCCGCTTGTCGGTGCTGTGAATGGCCCGCACTGTATTGCCCCTCTGGTTCGTGTAGTCAGGACGGGAGCTGACTTGCTGTAGAGCAAGGTTTACCTGCTGCTGCCTTTAAGTGCTGCCTGATGTGTCTCGATCAGCAGGGACGGTTTGCGTCTCGCTTGAGCCCGAACAGTCTCTAGGGGGCCTTCTGCTGGCTTGCCGCCATTAGCTGGGGGTTGGTGTTCGCCTGTATTAATTGCTTCCCTGCTCATCCTTTTTGGAAGTTTCTGCTGGTTGCTCAGTTGCTGCTTTTATACCATGACTTTTTTTGAACCACTTTTCGCTGTCTGTCTCTTTAAGAGAAGCATCTCTTTAAAAATGCCCACAGCGGGGGCTGTGGGGTCTTGGCTTAGCGTGGTAAAGATGCAGCTTTCAGTGCTCTTGCTTGTTTCCAGTTTAATACGTTTCATCTGCTCACCTTCATGGGGAAGACCATAAAAAGGGAAGAAGACTCCTGGGACACCAGACCCTTTCTCAGAGAATGCCATCGGGCGAGTATATTTCAGCCGCATTCTCGGTTCCTATTGACAGGTAGGCGCGGCAGCTATGAAGCCTCAAGATGGCGTCCCAGCTCCGACAACGAGCCGGCCTCTGCAATGTGGAGCCTCGCAGCCGCGCTACCTACCCCGCTCCGGTCATGCAGAGGAGGTCAGGAGACCTCAGCACGCTTCGGCGTCGACACTCAGCAGCTGCGTGTCACCCGCTGCAGACTCCGGTGCGGGCGTGGCTCGGCATGGGGGGAAGCAGCGCTCTCAGCTGCCCGGGGTCCTGCGCCTGCGGTCGAGGCTGCGGCATCTCTCTCAGGGCCTGGGAGTCCCCGGAGCAACAGGAAGCACGAGGATCATCGCACGACCGGTGGACCTGTCGGTCGGCCGCGAATGCCCGAGCCAGGAGCGGGCTGGCTTGCAAGGGAGACTTTGCTACACAGCGGACTTACAGCGTGGGCTCGGGTGCTCTCCGTCGCAGGACCAGGGATGGTGGCCATTCTGCCAACGTCAAGATTACAGAGGCAGGTAAGGGGAAGGGGGACGGCATCATGGGACAGGTCCCCAAGGCAGTGCCGTGATCTTTCGGCCTAACTCAGGCTGAGGGATTGGAGTTTTAATTCCACCAGGGACTCTGTACAGGTGCCGAAGCCCAGGGTCACTCTCTGCCACGGCCATTGTGCGCACCACAACCCTCAACAGGCAAATGAGAATCAAGTACCACGGGGCTGATTGGGGATCGGCCCAGTACTGGCTGTCATACAGTGGGCCCCCCTGATAAGCCCACACGGTGACTCCTCCTGCCATCAGGAGACATGCCCTCATAACCACCAGGGCCAGTCGTTCACCTGTGCTGCTCCGCTGCGTTGCATCATGGAACCCTCTCCCCTGGGGACTTCCCGGCGCTGTGGCATGGTCTGATCCACAAGTATCCAATTCAGGGGGATAAGTGGTCCTCCTTCTGGAATAAGGGCCACTTCACCAAGTGGTCACTGAATCTTCTGGGTTTGACCTCCTGATGGCGGTAGTCGGTAGCCTATCACGGGACCAGAGCCCATCTGTTCAAGAGCCCCAAACTCTGCTTCGTGATCGCCTGCCGATCTAGTAATATTAGTAGTCACAAGTTACGGGACTTGAACTCTCGTAAACGGCTGGCTATTGTGTCGCAGTGGCTTCCTTACGCTCATATGGGCAGCTATGGGGGGGCTGCTCGCTCTCTGAGGAGGCCTTGGCCTGTAGCCCCTCTCACTGCGCTATATCTGAACATCGTCTCTCGGCCAGCCCAAAAACTCGTTACATTCGCTGACCTTCCGTCTTTAATACAAGATCTCCCACTCGCGGGAAATTTCTGACATGGGTTGTTGTCGCTTTATTGAGCGATAGTAGGAGGAGTTTGCTGATTTTCGTCAGATCTTCATCGAGTTGCTAGATTAGACACCTGCAACATCTCAGGAATCTCTTCTCCTCATGTCTGCTCTACAGAAGTAAGTTCAACAGCACTGATCGCTTTTCCACTACAAAGCACTAGACGATGTGGAAGAATAGAGGGCGCCAGTAACAACTCGAATACGGGGCCTCTGGAGGCAGTGGCGCCCGGACCTTTATTCCACCATATCTTCAATTCTTTAACGAGATTTTGGAACGCCCCTTGAATACTTACATGAGCTGACAGAGTTCAAGGGCCTACGCCGCAGGCACGATCCCAATATCCCGGGATGTGATTTGCATGTCCATTTCTTTGTTCCTCAAAGAAGTGATCCTGCAGAGGTCGTATAGGTCGATCCGTACTTACAAAGGACAGTCCTTTGACAGATCTATCCGGACTTTCACGTCACACCCTAGGAATATTTGTATGCTAAAGCTGTTCAACGTCCTTAGTGAAAGAAGCGTTCCTTACGGTGGGGGTTCCCATTGCTTTAATTGCTCAAACAGGCAGTGCCACCACATTCTTCGCTTCCAGAGGACCTTCTGGTTTTTGAGCGATTGCTGATCACAGAATTTTCTTTGAGGACGGGGCCTCAATCCCCCCTTCTCCCTGCAGAGATCGGGTGTCACGGCCCCACGGTGAGTTCGGGGGCAGCGGATACACGGTTCTCCGCCCAGAAAGTGGGGGAAAGTCCCCCTAGCGTAAGACATCATGGTCTCGGGTGCCCCCCTCTGGCTCAGACCTCACCCTAGACCAGCCAGGACAACTGAGATGTTAGCTTGGCTTCACTAGGGAAATTACTCGTGAGGTTATCACTGTTGCATTTTTTCTCATTTATCTTGTCGGGATGCTATTACTTACATTTTTGTTATTTTCATAATTCTGGGAGCTGTTGGAACATGGCATACCCTCTACGTACCACACTAGGGTTGGGAGACCCTCACTTCCGCTTTGCGGTGGGGAATACTCCCCGGTTGGTTAGATGTCAATTCTAGTCTTTTTTTGCTGGTACTCCCCCTGCTTAATGCTTCTTTGGTCGTCTCCGTATGTCTCCATCACCTACACCTTCCCACCCCCCTTCTTTTTCTGTTCCGATGGGGGTCCGGGATTTATCTTTGTTACATTTCCCCCAAAAACTTAAATGGGGGACTTTAAGTGTTGCATCCTTTATGTCAAGGGCCTTTAGTTCCCCACGATAAAATGGTTCCCAATTCTTTATCACTTCCACGTAAAAAGTACAATTTTTGTGTTTGCAGGAGGACCACTTTAAATCCGATGTAGTTTCAGTCTTATAAACAAAGATTACCCTCCATGGGAATTTTTTGCCAATAATCCTTCTATAAAAGTAAAGGTGTCGCAATTTGCCATTCTACAGGTTCATTACGCACCTGGTGGTGAATTGCGTGTTGATGCTGAGGCAGATACTTGATACTGCGTTTATTCAAGGACACCTGTTCTCATAGTCAATATCTATGCCCTAACAGGGACAGGTTCCTTATGTTGCAGATCCTAGATGCCTTGCATATCATATTCACGGCGCACCTTACTATTTGTGGGGATTAACTAAATTGAACCCACGCTTGATAATTCAAAGGCCGATCCTCAATTATACCTATTCGGCTATCAAAAAAGGTCAAAAAAAGCTTGCTAAGATTTCAGTTTGTATGAGGCTGGCGGCTTCAGCCCTCAGATGGGATTATAGTTTCTTTTCTCCTACATAATACTTATTGTAGCATTGGACTATATCCTCATGCAACAAATGCCTCTTGTGGCTGAAGATCCACCTCTATTGGATAACGTGCTATGGTATGACCATGCTCCAATTCTCGCCACTTTTTCGACTCCTTTTTTGTCCCCACAGGTGAAGTCTTGGAGGTTAATGAGGCCTATTGTCGATTAGTGTCCTAAAGCGACTACGGCAGTCCATTGACTACTTGTTACCGATCAGAGGGGGACCACGGCCTTGTTAAAGTGGGGAAGCTTGAAGTGTGTTCTGGAGAGGTTATCCTAATAAAACATGGTAGCCGGTTTTAAAAGTGAAGGCAGTACAGCCGCTGTAGGACAGCCTCCAAAACGTATTTCCTGGAATTGCAGCATTGGCCACTGTATTACGGGAGCTGGTATGGCGAGGTTGGGGTTCGGTCGACTTTTGAGTCTTCTTGGAGCAACGTATACAAGCCATCGGAGTTAAAATTTACGAATATGGAAAATAAGTGGGTATCTGCGGCTAAGGCTCCAGAGACCAAATGTCGGATCCTTACATCCCCAGTATCAGGAACGATTTGGGAATACAGTACACATGGTAGAAGAAATTAGCGAGAGAATTTCACTCCTTTTACTCAAAAATTATTCCGTTTGCCTTTGTCCCTTCTAGTCTCAACCGCATGGGCACCCATGTTGGCCTCTGAGCGGGCATTGTCATTAGAAGCAATGCAGGAAACTGAAGAGACTTTTCTATTGGGAAACTCGCTATGGTCATAAAAGATCTCCGGGTAGGGATAGAGTCCTGGCCCAGATGGATTTACTTCCAACGTTTTCAAAGCGCTTGGCGTCTTCCTTACTCCAATATGTTGCAGGCCTATAAAGCTATGTCATCTACATCACCCTTCCCGCCAGAATGTACAAGGGCACTATTGCAGTGATCCGAGGCCTGTACGGACCCCCAAAACCTTGGGAGTTCAGACATATCCTTCTAAACGTGACTAAAAAATTTTCGCCAAAACATTAAACTAACGTTTAAATGGTCCAGTTTACCCACTCTGGTGCATCCGGACAGGTGGGCTTTGTCGGGGAGGGAGGCAGGGACAAACGCTGAAGACCTGGATCTGATTCAGTACGACTCAGGAGGGTTCTTGATGGTCCTGTCCTGGAGCTTGAAATGAAAAGGCCTTTGACAGGATTTCTTGAGAGGCCTTAGTATTACCTGAGGCGTTTGTTGGGTTGGGCCCATGCTTTATTGGCAAAATCATGGCATTATCCAGAATCAGTCAGCCAGGGTGCAAGGTGAATGGCGCCCTTTCTGAGCCCTTTGAGATTAGGAATGGATTCAGACAGGGGATGCATTGTCCCACCTGATATATGTGCTTGTTATGGACGGCATCTGATGGAGTCCATTTGATTCAACCCGGAACTTAAGGGAATTTGTATAGGAGGACGTTGAGTAAGTGCTCAGCGTTTGCAGTAGGATTTTGGTCTATCTGCCGGGGGGCCAATGTCTCACTCTTCCCTGATGTCCGTGTTGGCTTGTTTTAAGCCAATGTCGAAATATAAAATAACTATTCTTAAACCGAGGGGTTGAATGTCTCTTTTTTAGACCGGGTGGTGGATAGATTCTCTAAGAGGTAAATTTTCCCTTTTTCATGCCTTTCAGGGGAATTTCCTATTGGGGACTCTGGTTCCCGGTGATCCATCTGGATGTTTCGAGACCAATTTCGCACTTTGCTTACTATATTTCCTCGCCTACTTCAGGGGTGGTGCGGAAAGACTTCTCTGGTTTGGAGAATGAAATCTTAAAAAGATGTTCCATCTCCCGAAAGTTGGCTTTTTTTTTGCTCCAAACAGTCCCCTTTGTATTACCGGCATCGTTTGGATTAGGAGGCCTGCGATGCTTAGTGACTGTTATTTGGTGCTCTCGCCGCCAAGAATTCGCAGAGGTCTGGTACCGCTTTAAGGATTCAGGTGGAGTAGGCATCCCAAACTGTAGGTTTATACCTGGGCTTCTTACTCTAGATACCTGACTAATCATAACTCGAATAAAATTTGGGTAGCATTCGCACAAACTATGCCCATTAACTCTGCCTCCCTCCCGCGGGCTTGGACTGTGTTTCGGACCGAGGGAGGACTGTTCTAATTTACAGACTCATATATGGAGGTGGTTAGGAAAGCCCACAGAGCCTCCGGAGATCCTGCTGGACTCAAGGGCCACTGTTCCCAATCAGGACAACATTTGTTTCCACGGGGAAGTCGGCACTCCTTCTAGGGAAATCTAAAAATTTCCGCTACTGATAAGGAATTTCATCATAGGGGTGCTTTGCGGACCATGGCGGCATCTGACAGACTACCCTCATATCCAGGAATCAATTGGGAATATTTACAGCTACAACATTTCTTTCTTCCATCGTTTAAGTTACTTAATTCAGGAGCCCTGGTCACCCTTTGAGAGTGTTGTGTGCAGCAGTGCGATGCCAACACCTTTATTTCCCTGATCTATAATTACTTATCTCTCCAGGGGGACTCAACGCTCCCCTCTTTTTGTAATAGCATGGGAAAAAAGAGCTTCAGAAGTGTTTTTCAGAGGGCCGTGGAGACATGCTTTGCTCTAAACACACAAAGCTGTTATTGTTTGTAAATCTCAGGAGACGAGCTATAAAAATCTTGTCTGTTGGTACGGGTCATGCTCTAATCCACAAGTGGTACCCCGACTCGCCTGACACTTGTTGGAGATGTGGTAGGGAGGTGGGGACAATGGTCCACATTTGGTGGGGTTGTGAGGTCCTACTGAGCTTTTGGAAAATTGTCCTCCAAGCCATTTATGATTGCACCGGGACTACCATTCCTAAAACTCCAGAGGCCACGTTGTTGTGTATGTTTCCCTCTACACTTGGGTCTTATAGGAAATCCCTAACTAGACACCTCCTCCAAGCAGCTAAAACGGTAATTCCTCGTAGGTGGAAACAGTCTGTCCCCCCCTCTGTGCTAGAATGGGTCGAGGAGGTAGCCTTGACCTTTCGCATGGAGAAATTGATAGCTCAAGACCCTGATAGTGCAGCGACATTCCTATCCACATGGAATCCTTGGAGCTTGTATAGGGATTCCCCAGAATTTAAAGCGCTGATTGACAACAATGCCTAGGGAGGACTTTTGGCCCCTGGCGTTGGAGGACTAAGGGGAGAATTTTTCCCCTCCTTCGCCTTATTCCTTGCAGAAGTCTACTCTTCCTGGACCCCTCCCCCCTTTTTCCCCTTCTCCCCAGGTTTTTGGGTATTTTTCTTTCTTCTTTTCCTCCTTTTAAGGGGTTGAAATCTGGGACTTTTTTCAGATAAACATCATTTAAAGATCAGTTCTTTATGTCCCATAGACTAATGTTAGCTTAGTTAGGTCAGTTTGTGCTGGCTGTTATACATTACTGTTTGTATCATTGGCTTCATTTTTTTTTGTTAAAAATGTTAATAAAAAATTTAAATTTGAAAAAAATACAATGAAGTCTGTGGAAGTCCTCAGTACCCAATGTGTTGTCTTTTTCTTCCAATACTTCTCCATTATATAACACATTAAAACATAACCATGTCATCTCATGTTCAGATATGGGCGTCATCTCCAGTCTCCCACCCCAACCCCCTGTCCCTCTCTTCCTCTGGAATTTAGAGATTCTATCTCTCTAATCCTCAGTGATATGAGGTCATTATATTACACGTTCCCAGATGCCAGGTTAAGCGATCATTGGGTGGGAGTCCAAAGGTTTTAAATTTTTTTTTGTTGCGATCCTTGGGTTATTTAATTTACTAAGGGGTTTCCAATCTGTGACATCTCATTCACCCCTTTAGTGGTTTAACTGGTCAATTTTTCCTTCAAGGTTGTTTTTCTGCAAGAGAGGGATGTGGAGGCGGGGGACAGCACCTTAACAGGTTCAGACATATCCAAAACAAAAAGGGGGTTAACCTCTAAAGTAAATTTAAAACTCCTTCGGGTAAAATTTGTACTCACGGTTCATAAAAAGCCCCTCAACACCCCAGGACATTGACCTTTGGGAAACTATTTCGAAAAACCAGGGGTCATCACCATCCCTCGGTTTGGTACCAAAAAGTAATGGTAACCATTTTTAATTTTGCTGTTGAATTTTTTTCCGGGCAACTGCAAAATTAAACTTTCCCAAACCCAAAGAAGTGTTCCGGGGTCTTTTTAAAGAAGCTCCCCCCATCCTTTTTTCATAATAAATAAATTTTTTTTTCCAAAAATAATGAAAAGGGGGGACGGATTCTCTGATCCATGTGTGTAAATTGCTTTACCCTTCACGATACATAAAGCAATTTTCTACTGCCCGCGATACTTGTCTTTTCCCATAAATTTGGTCCAAAATGACCCATGTGGGTTTAAAGGGGGAAAAAAAATTTGAAGGGGGTTTGGTGGTAAAGGCTGATACAATTTTCCAATAGAGTTGAATAACCGGGTATTGCTGTAGGCAGTGAAACAAATCCACTTCAGGTGATTGACACTTGACAGTTTTTTAGTTTTAAAAAAAACCCCCATTTTATGGCCCCAATGGGGATTTCTGAAAAGCTTTGTAATTTTCTGCAGCCTAAATTTCTAGATATTCTCGGGGGCAAGTTGCAGGGGCCGGCGCCGGGGCCGCCCCCCTCCTTACGGGGCCCGGGCCGGGGCCCTGCACCCGCGCCCGGCCCCTTCCTCCCGCCGGGAAAACCCCCGTATTCCCATCCCCCCCTGTGTCCGCTCTGACAGCCGCCGCCGTCCCCGCTCTTAGGGCGCGCGCAGACGGCTGGCGGGATTTAAACGCCAGTGTCCCAGTAATTGGTTACTGGGCGCTGTCCCATTTAAGGGAAAACGCCCCCAACACTTCCCGCCAGTTTTTGTTTTGCGTTACAATCTTGAGAGTGTTCTAGTCCGTCCCCGATTATCCTGTACCCGTCCTTCCCCTATGTTTCCTACCTTCCGTTTGCCGCCGCCCGACCCTCGCCTGTCTCTACCACAAAACCCCGCCGCCTGCCCCACCTCCCCCCGTCCCGAAACGCCTCTGGGTTACGATTTTGACCATCATTTCCCTGGCCCCCATCAAAAGAATCCTCAGGGTAGGACCTGGTAGCCCAACCCCCACAAGTCCACCCGCTTGCGGCGGGCTCGGTGAACACCGGGGGGGCTACTTTGACCCCTCCCTGGGGTGGTTAAACTACATCGCTGCGGTGGTCCACGAATCCACCTCTGCATTAAAGATGAACTGGCCATTGGGTTCCGGCCCGGGGACCTCTCCCCACCCCGGGGGGGGTTTACGACGGGAGTCCCCACAGAGCCAACTTTGACCCTTGGGCCATGAAGCGAACCTTGCGGCCCGTCACCTCCACCGGCCCCCGCCCCGCCGCCCTGCTATGATGGAGAACCCAAAAATGCCGGGGTTCACCAGTGCTCCATCCCTGAGATGATGGGGGGATCAATCCCTAAGAGCGTGCCAAGGTTTGCCTTCATAATCCCCTTTTCTTGAGAAGCCTTTTTTTGGGCCACGCCGCTATGGGAAGAGGGATCCTCTGACTGCTGACCTCCAAACCTTCCCCGGGGGGTTCCGCACGGTCTTTGAGGAACCAGGGCCCACTTTTTCCCCCCCGCACACTGCCCGGCTCGAAGGGGGACACCACGGGCGGCATATTTGGTGCGTTTCGCCTCTGCTCGGGAAATGGCGGAATAATGAAGCTTTGGGGAGACATTTTGGCAAGGCTTCGGGGCGAATCAAGGGTGAGCCGCGCTCGGGATCACCACCCTTTTGGATGACTTAATCCCCTTAGCCCCCGAGTCGATATTTGGTTCGCCGAAAGGCAAAAAATAGCTCCCCCTTCAGGGGGGTCGCCCGTCCACGCCGTTTACCCCCCTAGCCCCCCCCCACGTTCCTGCAGCCACCTTTTCCCCTCCCCCGAGGGTCTCCGAAAAAAAAAACCTATCAGGATAGAGAGCCCATTTTCCCCCGGGGAAGGCACAGCGCGCCGAAGCATGTGTTTCTATGTGGGGTTTGGCCATTTTACTGGGGACTGTCCGGGCCCCCGGGAAAACTTCCGCACCTGGGGCTCATGGAGAGGCAACCCGGTGTCAGAAGGGCCCCTCTCCCCGTTGACCACCCGATGATTGGTGTTTCCCCGGGACAGCCTTTCAGGCCCCCCCTTTTTTGATTCAGGTCTAGGAAATTTCATAAGCCACAAAATTTGTGTCCAGGTTCCGTCCCCTGATTCCTTTCAAAACCCCTTTTTTCTCCGTCGGTCATGGAATGTTTAAGGGACGCATCCCCCCTCTGACTGCCCCCCACCTTTCGGTTGGGGCTTTTCACAAGGAACTTTGAAACTTTTTCCCCCCCTCGATCACGTCTAAAACCCTTCTGGGCCTCCCATGGTTGCGGACCATACCCCGACTTGGCTGTTGCCCAAAATGAATCGCGTTGCCCGTGAAGTCGCAAACCTGCTCCTCAGGTCCCCCTGAAATCCACCAAGCATCCACCGGCCTACCCCCGCCCAATGGGACTTTGCTTTTCGAAAGACAGGCCGAAATTTCCTCCACACCCGGCCCTTTTGATTGTCCCAAGACTACACCTGGCGTATCCTCCCCGGGGGCCGGGGCTACCACTCTCCGTCCCCGGGGACTAAGGCTATGTCTAGAAAATTGTTGAGAAACCCCGAAAGGATTATTCGTAAGTTCGTTTCCGGGAGCCGGGTTTTTTTTTGTGGAGAAAAAAGAGGGGTTTTCCGGCCCTGCATCGACTATCGGGGGGGGTTAAATAAAATTATGGTAAAAAAATTAACCCCCCCTGCCATTTATTCAGAATTTGACCAACCCCGTGGCGCGAAAATCTTTTCCCCAAACTGATCTACGCGTGCTTAAAACCTAATTTCATTAGAGCAGGCGATGAGTGAAAAAGGCCATTTAATATAGCGGATGGCCACTTCGAGTTTTGGTTATGCCATTCGGGTCTCTGTAACGGCCACTGCTGTGTTTCAGACTTTGTCAACAAGTTCTTGGGACCTACTATACGTCTGTGTTATTTTGTACTGGACGATATTCTAATTTTTCCCCTGATCCTCGAGACTCATCGCCACCATGTCCGCCAGGTCCTCAGGCGACTCCGCACCATCACCTTTTTGCCAAAGCTGAGGAGTGTCCTTTGAAAAATGTAAGGGATTGGTTAGCGGGGTGGTCGTCTCATGGGTAGACGGGCACAGATCAGCAGGACAGAAGTCCAATTGACAAAGAAGTTCTTTAAAACTGCCCGCAGTCAGCTTTATGTTTAGAGATGGTACATAAAAGAAAACAACAAAACAATTCCTTATGCCTGTCGTCGCTAGCTAAACATCAGGCAAATCTCCCTAACACAGTTGCTGGTAATAAGTCACCAAAAACAGTCTGTGTCACTGTACCACAATAGATGCTCCTCAGGCTTGTAGCAGTTCACCTGTCCCAGGATGAGAGCGTGTGTGTCTGCTGCACTGGCCTTATTAAGGCGGACCACACCTGGGCCTAATTAGACAGCCAAGACTGGCCTGGCCAGGTGCGAGTGGGGCCACCCTCGCTTTCCTCACTCAGCAAAACAGCCCTTGCAAATGGGTTTTTACTTAACCTAAACATGAGATCTTTTAGGAGCTATGACACTTTCATTCTGGTTGCTGTTTGCCTGGCTGACCTTTAGGAATCTTGGGCAGTTATACCTTCCCTCTATTACAATCAGACACTCTGTCACACACCTACCCCCTGTTTCTGAAACCCGGGGATGGAACACATTGGACATCAGGACAATGTATGCGAGGACCAGGGCATTCGCATTCAGCATTTGGGTCCCTGGCCGGGCATACTGTAAATTTATTAATCCTGCAAGGCTAAGAAACATCTTGTGATTCTTCCTGATTCTTTTCCTTGTTCTCACATCCATTTGAGGGAGCATGATCCGTAACCAACTCAAATTGTAGGCCAAGCAGGTAATAACGGAGTGCTTCTAGGGCCATTTAATGGCTAGGCATCTCTTTTTCCACAATGGCATATTTTGTTTTGTGGACATTTAGTTTTCTACTTAAATAGCGCACAGGGTGTTCTCCACCATTTACGAACTTGGGAACAAATACAGCCTGTCCCACATCGACGCATCGGTCTGAAGGGACGAAACTTCTTTTTAAAATCGGGGGTTATCAGCAAGGGTGAGCACATAGTAGTTCTTGAAGGGTCTGAAATGCTTTTTTCAGGCTGAGGTTGTCCATTTAACCATGAACGAACCTTTACCTTTGTCAGGTCCGTCAACGGGGCTGCAAGCGAGGTCAAAATTAGGAAGGAACCTCCTATTAGTAGCCCGTAATGCCTAGGATTGCAGCCATTGTTTTTGTTAATGGCTGAGGCCATTCTATGTATGCTTCAATTTTTTTTACTTGGGGTTTTACCTAATCCACGGCCTAGTTGTACCCCTGGTACTTGGCCTTCCTCTAGACAAATGGCGCATTTTTTTGGATTGGATTGAAGCCTGCCTCACACAGAGAATTAAATAACTCGCTGCACTGCGGGATGGATGGGATTATCCCAATATGGACTTTGGATGATTATATCATCAAGATAGGCTGCGGCATACTGACTTGTGGGTCTCAAAAACCCATATCCAATAACTCTCTGGAAAGTGCACCCAACCAAATATAACCCTATCCAAAAACCCGACGGCGCCCATGTAGCCCAAAAGGCAATACAACATAATGGAAATAATCAATCAGGTGTGGCGAAGGCCGTTTTTTCCTTTGGCCTTGTCTATTAGGGGAATTTGCCAATACCCTTTGGTTAATCGTGAGTGGTTATTTACCGTGCATTGCACCAGCATGTCAATAAGTATACACCCGATGGCATAGGGTAAGCGTCGAACTTGGAAATGGCATTTAGTTTGGGAAGTCGTTACAATATCTCAGTGCCATTCGGACTTGGGGGATAGAAAATCTATAGGGTGGACACCGGCTTATGGGACTCCTCAATTACCCCAAGTTCCAGCATTTTTCTCACCTCTTCAGAGATACCCCTCTCCTGGCCTCGGGTATCCTGTACGGTCTTCAGCTTAAAACCCTTTCCCCGGGTTCGGTATGATGTCATGCTTAACCCTTAAGACGACGACTGAAAAGTGTTAAATTGACAGAACATTTTTTTCGTTTTTGCCTCCATGTGTTTCATCAGTTGTAATCTTTTTTATTTTTTCAATGACGCAGTTGGATGAGGGCTCGTTTTATTCGAGACACGTTGTTCTTTTGGGGGAATCGTTTACGTTCACTTATAAATAATTGCAGTATTTTTTTTTTTTTACACCATTCACATTTCACACTTAATAACTTGTTCAGAGTAATTCTACAGGTTATTCGGTCGTGTGGTTACCAAAATATGTGTAGGTTTTTTTGTGTGTGTATTTTATGCACAATTATTTTTAATTAAATATTTATTTTTAATTTTATTTTATTTTATTTTTTTATTTTTTTTTTAACAGTTTTTTGGGGTTTTTTTGTACTTTTTTTTTTACTCCCATGTAGGGAGAACTGTTTTACATTTTTTTTAAAACATTTTTTACACTTACTCATGATTTAGCTATTTCATATATGCTAATAACTTATAATCTGTGTCAGTCTGACACAGGCAGTGATTAGGGACAGCCACTAGTGCGTTCCTAATCAATGGTTCTTACACAGACCGCTCGGGGACACGATAGGTTCACCAGAGCTGACTGTGCAGCCGAGTCCTGAGCTCTGTCGGGTAACGGGTGTGTTTCGATCACCCGACAGGGAGCAGGGGATCCCTTTGATTGAGCTGCGGTAACGCACCGCCGCAATCAAAGGGTTAAAGCATGGGTTTTTGGGCGGGGTGGGGGTTTCCGCCGCTCCCCGATGCCTGCAGGAATGCTATGGGTTCAGGGATGTGTAATTACAGCCCCGCTTCCCAGAACAATTGCGGCGCAGGGCGCCGCAAACTCCGATGTCTGCCAGGACGTATAAAAGGACGTCGCTGCAGACGAACGAATGAATAGCCCGCCGTCTTCTATAGACGGTGGGAGGTCGTTAAGGAGTTTAATGAGGGACGTGCGACCTGGGATGTTGGAGAAAAAAACCCTTGTTTTTAAAGAGGAACCCTCGTACGTTGACCTTTTGAGTCTCAGAAAGGGAGTCCGCTCCCTTTAAACCTCGGGCAAAAAGGGGCTCCTCTGACCCCCCAGCGGGCCTGGGTAAATAAAGGTGTCTGCAGAAAAGTGACAGTTGATTTTCCACGGGTTTTTCAGATTGACAGGGTTTACCCCTTGTTCAGGTTTCCTCCTCCCTGGCTGACGGATCTTGTAATTCACCTTCTTTTAAATTTTTCTTATTACCAAAGGGGCCCTTTTCCACTTTGGCTAAGAACTTGCTCTCGACCGTGGGGAAACAGTACCAAAACACGGTTCCGGGGGCAAACTACGAAAACCCTGGCACTACGGAAAATATCCCCTTTTTTTGTTGGGCCCCCCGAGCCATATTTTCCCGTACTAAAAAGGCTTTTCTGCGCGATTCGATCCTGCATTTTGGCCACTTTTTTTTTTTTGGGTAAATTTACACTTCTATGGGGGGGTCGCTTTTTTTTCCCCAGGCTTCTTTCACTACATCTAAAAAGGGGCCCCTACATGAAAAACCGAAACAATAACCCCAAAATGGGGAATCCCCAAAGTGGAGGATTGGGGGGAAATTTCAGGGATGGAAAACTTTGGGGTAGGGAAGCGGGAAAAGCCCAAAATGGAGGTGAAATTTCAAAATTTCATTTTTTTTTTTGGGGCAGATTTTAAAATTTGTACCTTTATTCACAGGGAAGGGTTGATGTTTTTCAGGGAAATGTAACTTAATATTGTTTCCCCCAGATTCTGCCTTTTTTCAAGATCCCCATATGTGGCCCTAGTGCGCTTTTTGGTCAACCAAAAAAGCCCCAGAATAAAAAGGGAGCCCCTACCGACTTTGGGGTTTTCATTTTCATTCGTTTTTTTTTTTTAGGCCTTTTCGGGTTTTGCAGACCCTTTAAAGGGTTTTTTAAAAAACTTAATAAACTCCCCTAAAAAGCCCCCATTGTCACGGGGTCGGAGAAAGGGATCCTCTGGCCACCCGAAGGGCGATGGCAAAAGCCACCCCAGGGGGGGAATCTAATAGGTTCCCGGTATTCACCAAAAGCCCGCCGCAAAGGGGGAAATGGATTTTCTCCCAGGTCGCCCCCCCTGATTTTTACTATTTTTGCAGGGGTCCGAGGTGTAGCGGGGGCCCGAATCGCCCAGGCAGGCCCCCTAGTGGGGGGACAGGGGGAAGGTCAGGAAGGCGGCAATGGTTGGGTGGTCGGGGGACAGGCGTAGGTCAGGGGGGGCGGAAAGATGCGTGGTCGAGGAAGGGAAGAAAAATGGTACGGTAAAACGGTAAATCAGAACAAGGTTTGGGAAAACGCTTTCTAAATTTAGGCAAAATGGCACAAAAAATCCGGCAACAAGCAAAAGGAAAGGGCAGGTTTAAAAAAAAGGGCGTGAACCGCCAACCCCCAAATTTCCCGGTGAAACGGGGCCCTTTTTAAATTTCAACAGAGCCGGCGGCGTGGCCTTAGAGACAGGGAGGGTGCGCCGCGCCGGGAGAACATTTCAAAAAGGGAGCGCGGCCAGGTAAGTAGGAGGGTGACTGGCCGGGGCCGGGTGAGCGTCCCCCACCCCCACGGCGGGCGGGGGGTTTCCCGCGGGTTGGGAGACCACGGGGGGCCCCCGGCGACCCGGGGGAGGGGGTTGCAGGCCCACCCGTGACAGAAACGCCACCCCCTTGGGCCTCCCCCCCCTTTCGGGCCCCTGGAGGAACCTTGAATGATGTTTACACCCAAAAATTTTCTCTTGGCCCCCAGGATCCTCTTGGGGCCCCGAACCCCTTCCGTAAAATGAGAAAAAATCGCTTCCCTCTGACCCCCTTTTTCACATCTAGAATTCCTTTACCGTAAAGCTTTGGGTGAATGGTGGAGGAGCAATTTCCCCGGAAAAGGAAGCGTTTTTAAGGATAAACCGGGTTTTAGAAGGGGGAGAAAATGAAGGATTTCGGGACCCTCTAGTGGGGGGAAAAGGGGGGAGCTTGTATCTATGGATTAATGGCCTAACCCACCTGGGAAAGGGCCCCCCAAAACCGGGGACCCAGCTTATGTTTGGGAACCTTGAAACGTATTTTTTAGCCGCAACCACAACTTGTACCTGGCGAGAAGGTTGGCGGAGGCCCTTCGCTTTTTGTCGGCTTGTCCCTTTGGGTACGAGCGGAAGCCTGGAGTAGAGAATGGTGCTTTCTGTTTCCAGATAGCGTAGGTCCTGGACCAGCTCCTCCACGAAAGGGGGACCCCCCGAGGGCACAAAAAGGGGGGAGGGTGGGGGGGGATTTTCCCCGTAGCCCAATAAAGAAAGGAGCGGGCTCCAGCAGATCCGAGCCCCAATGATTATGGGGAAAACTGGGCCCCCGGGGGCAACAAGCGGGTGAAAAAATTTCCCTGGGGGCCCCGGGAGACAAAGTGGCGCAGGTAGCAACCAAAGGGGTCGGGTTTTAAAAACTTTTTTCCAAACCTCCCAAATTGGGCTGGGGGTGGTGGGGCTGAAAAAAAGTCCATTTTAACTTGTAGTTGGTTTGCAGAGGGAGCCCCCAGAATCGGAGCCCAAATTGGACGCCCGGTCCGAACACAAATGTCCGAAGGGGGCCCATGATCCAAAAATATGTAAAAAAAAATTAGACTGGCAAGGTAAAGGGGAAGGGCAGCCCCCGGCCCAAGGGGGAATAAAGGGGGACATTTTAAAAAACGGTCTTAACCAAAACCCAAATCACGGTGTTGCCAGGGAAGGAGGGGAGTTTCCGTTTTTAAAACCCAGGGGCCCCATGGGCCCAAGGACAGCGGGGTTTATAGATAGAAAAAAAAAAGGGAGCAACCTGCCTTTTTTGAGACGAGGGGGACTTTTTCCCGGCACAGGAAGCGCAGACCCCCACAAACTCAAAAACATCCTGGGCTGGGCCCCGGGCCACCAAAAGAATCGAGAGATGAGGGGCGGGGACCTCTGAAATCCTGGGGGGCCCCGCCAAACGGGAGCAAGGCCCCCAAGACAAAAATCTTCTTCTAAAGAGCTTTTTTGGAGTATGCCTTGCCGGGGGGAATGCTTTTAAAGGTTTTAAGGAAAGGGGGCAGAGATGAGCCGTTTCGGGGGAGGGAAAATTTTTGCCGGGAGTGGACCCGCCCCCAAGCCCACATCCGAAGCAGGGAAAGGAGCGCCGGGCCTTTTGGGACATTTCGTTCCGCAGGGCGAAAATAAATGGAAAAAAAATTTAAACCGGGAAAAAAGAAAGGGGTTTTAAAGTTTTTTAGCATTTGGAGTTTATAGACGGGGTTTTTATGGTCGGTATAAATGCTGACGGGTGACGAGCCCCCCCCAAAAGAGTATTTCCACTCTTCCAGAGCCAGCTTGATGGCCAAAATTCCCGGTCCCCAAATTGAGTAATTCCTTTCAGCAGAGGAAAAATTTTTAGAGGAAAAACCCCCCAAGTGAGGGGGCTGCCTTTTGGGGCCCCCTTTGGGGGAGTAAAAACCCCTGGCCCCCCCCGGGGGGGAGGGCCCTCGACCTCAGAAAAAAAATGGTTTTTTTTGTATTTGGCCGGGGGGAGCACAGACGCAAGGGGGAAGGCAATTTTTTTTCTTAGAGAAGGGTTCCTTGCCGCTGGTGGCCCCGAGCTTTGGATTGCCGGGTTTTTTCTTGGTCAAAGGGCCCCTAAAGGGGGAAAACCAGCGAGGAAAAAATGTGATTTTAAAAATTTCCTATAAAAATTGACGAACCCCAGGAATCTTTGGGATGGCCCCGGAAGGGGGCCCACGGGGGGCGGGCCCCTGTAGGACGGCAGACAACTTAGCGGGTTTCCCTCTGCAGGCCCCTTTTCGGAAATGATGTAGCCAAAGGGAAAAGGGGAGGGTCTTTCTGATGGGCACCCCGGCACTTCTCAAATTTGGCCCTTTGAGGCGGTTGGCCCTTAGACGTCTGGGGACCTGTCGTAAAGTTGAACTTGATGGGGCTCCAAAGGGCGGGGGAGAACCCCCGAATGTCCCCTAGGTTAAACAACCCCGCACATTTTCAAAGGTCCCGGGAAAAATGTCATTTTTACGTTTTTTTGGAAACGGGCCCCGGGGGAAAATTTCAGAGCCCGAAGGGGATGACCAGGGCCCCGAAGTGCCCTCGCGTGGGGTGTTGAAAACGGGCCCTTTCCCTTCATCGCTCTCCACGTTTCCCTATGAGGTTATAAGCCCCTCGAGGTCCCTTTTTGTAAAGATCTTGGACCCCGTAGCCCGGGCCAAAAAAGCCCCCGTGATCGGGGCGAGGATTGTGGTTCTTTTTCCCCTGAAACTTGTTAGGCCCTCGAAAGTCTATGCAAAGGGCATTTGGGGGCCGTCCTTTTTAGCCAAAGAAAAAGAACCCGGCCCCCAAATGGAGAGGAGGACTTGCGGATGAAACCCCCTTTGGAGATTTTTCCTTGAAAATATGTAGAAAAAGCCAAAAGGGTTTAGGGGAACCCACAGGGGTTTAAAAACCCCGCCCCGTGGAGGAGGGCATCCATTTTCAGAAGACAATGGACAGTAAAATGGCGATGGGGCGGCAACGTCTCAGCTTGCTTCTCCGGGAGAAGACGTCTGCGAAGGGCCCCTTTGGTATGGTGCAGGGGAAAATCCCTCAGGACTTTGACGACCCAGGAGAAGGGTAAGCCCCGGCGAGGTCCCCCAAACAGCGAGATGACACTTCGAAAAACCCCCAAAACCCGGACTTCGCCCGTCTTTCCAAATTTAGCCCCCGGGAGCATTTTCGCTGCAGCCAGGGGGGGGGACCCAGGAGAATGGAAAGAGGGGGAAAAGGGGGGAGTACGTTTGAACGCCCAAATCCCCTCCTTTTTCAGACCCCTAATTTGTTTGGACCCAGGCTCAGTTGGATCCCGAATTTGGTTTCCCTTGAAATCTCTCCACGGGGCAGAGGAGATGGTAGGGGCTTCCCCCAAAGGGGGATCACAGGGAGGTTAAAAGTGGGAAAAAAGGGGGACGTCCAAAAAAATTTCCAGCTGACCCAGAGTCCAAAGGGAAAACAAATTTGCGGGGGAAAAATGGGAAACCCGGGGCCCCAAACCCCACGATCCGGGGATGGGGTTAGGCAGGAGAGGGGTTTTCTCTCCCTAGGGGCGGGCCTCTCCCACGTACCCCAAGGGGCGCCCCCTTTTCCCGGACGCTGAGGGCGCATTTGGGGAGGGTTGCGGAAATAGTTTTCAAATGCCACAGTTTCAGACAAAAATTTTTCCTCACGCTTCGGGTTTGCTCCGCGTAGACAGGGGGCTCTATCCAAAATTTCCCTGGCCCCCCTTTGGCGGAGGCAGAAAGGGGGAAAAGAGGCCGGCCTTTGAAAAATTTTGGGGCAAAACGAGGGGGTTGCGGCGGGGTCTACCTTTTTCCCCTTCCTGCCAAAAAGTTCCTCCGGCGTTTGAAAACGGTTTTCAATCCCAGGGCCCCGGGAGATAAGGGCCTCAAGGGGAAAACAGGGGGTTCCCGGGGGAAAAGGGCAATCCTTGAGCGGTGGAGAGGCCCCTTTTTGAAGGGGGGCGTAAAAGCCGCTTCATTCCAAAATAACTCGGAAGCCAAAGTGCGGAAACGTAAAGGCATAGTGCCTACGATGAGTTCCCCCTTTGGGGCAGGGTTTTGGAAGGTTGTTCCCCGGAAGAAACAGCCCGGGGGGTTTTCCCCAAAAACCCCTCCTGAAATCGGTGGGAAAATTTAGCCGGGGTTGGGTGTGGGCCCGGGTGTCCCTGTAAAAAGGTGGGGGGGGGGGGGGGGGGGCCCCGGGGGGGGGGGGGGGGGGGTTTCCCCGGGGAGAAAGGGTGAGAAAGAACGCCCCCTTTGACCAATTTGGGGAAAGGGAAAATTTGGGTTTCCCCTTAAATTTTTTATGCAGGGGGGCATTGGGTAAAAAATCCCCTGCAGGCCCTTTGGGGCCCCATCGGGGAAATTTTGGCGGCATAACAGACGGAAACCTTTGGGCCAGGGGGTTTGGGTACCCGGGAACCCGGGGGAGAAGGGGGGAGAATGGGGAGCGGGTGGCTTTCTGCTGGGGCGGGCCCCGGAAATGCTGCATCTGGCGGAGAGATGACCCGAGGGTTTCTGGGGGGGTTGCTGGCCCATCTGTTGCGATGCTGAGCCCCCCAACCCAAAAAGGCCCGGGGAGGTCCCAAAACCCCTCGGGCGGCAGAGGGGACCTTGGCGGGGGGGAAACCATGGCCGGTTTTTTACTGGCATGTCCCCAAAAATAGTGGAAACCCCCCCTGGAACCCCGAAGCGATGGTAAGCCCTGCCAGGGGCGGAATCTAAGTTGGTCCCGGGAAATTTACCAGACCCCGCCGCCAAAAGGGGGTTGGGCTTGCTGCGGCGGGGGGGTTCTAAACCCGGTTTCCATTCCCCCTACCCCGTGGAAATTTTCTTTCGGAGGCAGCCGAGGGGTACGTGGTGAGAATCGTCGGCGGTCGTAGTCGGGGACAGGGCCCGAAGGGCAGGAAAGGCGGCAATGGTTCGTTTGGGCCCCCTGGACAGGGAGAAAATCAGGGCAGGCGGCAAAATGCGGGGGTTTGAGGGAAAGGGAAACAAATTTTTACGGTCACGGTAAAAACCGAACAAGGCTTTTGGGGCCGGGTTTCTTTAGTAGGCTAAAAGGCAAATAAAGATCCGGGGAACAAGCACAGGAAGGGGCAGGGTTATATAAGGGCAGTGGACCGGCAAAACCCAATTACCGGTTTCCAAAGGCCCTTTAAATTTCACAGAGCCGGCGCGCGCGCCCCCTTAGAGGGAAAAGGGGACCCGTTTGGGCCCGGGAGGGCTGGAAACAGCAACAGGGGAAAGGGGGGTAAGGAAAGGGGGTTGGGTGGCCCCGGGCCCGGGTGAGCGTTTCCCCCCGCCCGAATTTCGGGCGGGGAGCCGCTTGTGCGGAGAAACGGGTGCGCCCCCGACCCGGGGGCGGGGGTCGCGGCCCACCCGTGACACCCAATTTGGAAATTTAAAACCCTTAAGGAAAATATCCAAGGGGTTTTTTAGTGAGGGTAAACACCCCACCCCGGGGTTTCACAATTTTTTTTAGCATTAGACTTTTGAAAAAAGAAAAAAAAATTTTTTTCAACAATCTGCAAAATTTTTGCTGAAAATGTTTGATTTTTGCAGCACCCAAATTTTTTTTTAAAAAAAAATTTTTTTCCCAAATTGGCAATATCTACATATGGGTGTAAATGCTGTTTTTGGGGACATGGCAGGAGCGTTTTAAAGGGAAGGGGGCCCCTGTTTTTGGGGGTTGGGAAACTGATTTTTGTGTTGCCAAAATCGCATTTACAAAGCCCCCCCAAATACCAGAACGGTGAAACCTTATAGAAGTTAAACCATTTTTGGGTTTTTTAAAAACCCCTCGAGTTTTCATTTTAGGGGGTTTTGGCATTTGGGGTGCCGTTGTTTTCCAAAAGGGTTTTTTTTAACATTGGGGGTATGAAAATGGGGGGGAAAAAAAAGCCCGTTTCCCCATGTTTTTTAGGCTTTATTTTTACAGTGTTCGCATACGGGATAAATGACAGGATTAATTTATATGGGGGTCGGGTACAATATGCAATGATTAGAATTTTTATATAGTTTTTATGTTTTATTATTTTACACAATAGATATATGTCTATAAAAAATTTAGTTTTTATGTTGTAATATTTCTGTCAGTTAATAATTTCTTTCTTTTTTCTGTGATACGGACGCTGATAATGGGCTTGGGTTTTTTTTTTGGGGGTATGACCTGCTTGGACGGCTTTTGTTTTAGTACCATTAGTGCATATGACACTTTGATCACTTTTTATTAAGGTTTTTGTGAGGCATTTTGAACAATCCTGGTAGTGTTTTTTATTTTTTACAGCAGTCACGGAGCGGTATAAATTACACGCTAGCTTTACTCAGCAGATCGATGCGATTACAGCGATAGCCAATTTGTATTTTTTTTATGTTTTACTGCTTTTACACAAGAAAAACACTTTTATTCAAACAGGAAAACACGTCTTTCGATCATCATTCGCAGTTGTGAAACCATAATTATTTTTATTTTTCTGTGTACTTGATGTGTTAGCGGCTTGTTTTTTGCTGGATGAGTGATAGTTATAGATTGGGGAAAAGACTTTTTAATCAGTTTTTATATCACATTTTGGAAGGGGTCAGGGTGAAGAAATACTGCAATTTCATAGTAGTGTTTATTAGGCCCGTTGGTTATTTCGGAGCGTAGAGATGTTTCTAAGAGGTATACATTTACCAAAATGATCCAATATGGACTCAACCACCATGGACTGAAATGATGTGTACAGAAGTTTTTAAAAAGGCACGCTATATTTATTATACATATTTATTCTAGCGCGGTCAGTGTTTTACATTTGGTTTAATTGATTGCTTTTGGAAAAAAACTCACTGAAAAAATTACTTTAATTGGAAAACTCAGAGTTTGGAAATAATATCCTCTGCAATCTAACCTACAAAATCCAAATTAAAATATAACTTTATTAAGCCTTATAAATGAATTGATAACTTAATATCTTTTCTTATTGCAGCATAATCACCACTGTAAGTTACAATATTAAGATGGTGTAATGACTGTCTTCAAAGGCCTACAATGAACCTAATTCAGGCAGGGTAGTCGTCCAAAAGGGTCGGCCTACTGCAGGGACGGCTCTCCCTATTAATATTCTATTAAATCTTTATGAGTTATTTATACACCAAAGTAATATGTGGGAGCAACTAAAATAGATTTATATATCAGTTAACTAATAAATCCAAGGCCAAAATCCAGACAAATTCACCACAAATCATCCACAGTAGGTATCACAAGTCAGATGAAAATAGATAGATAAATCAAATAATTACATGCAAGCTACTCATTGATTCCTCAATGATATCCTATTATCGTGGATCAATTGAAAAAATGGGTAGATTATGAGTCATAAATAAAGATATCATATTTGTCCTTCATCTGATTCACAAAAAGAAATACCTTATTTTCCCTGACGCGTTTTCCCCTGTGCTCATACCAGGGTTCATCAGGGGAATATAGATAAAACCCAGATTGACGGAAGAGAGCAGCGGCCAATATTGCATGCTACAGCCTGATAGTGATGTTTTGGCTATATACCCCATATGGGGAATTATTAACAATTGTTGTTTAACGTAGGATAAACCCTCCGTGTTCTGTACCTTGTTATAAAATTTACACATGGTTCCATTGGATGGTTTTATCCGGGAACAATACTTTGGATGTTGGAAACATCAGAGGTGGAACTTTTCTCAACAGAGTTTAACTTTTATGTACCATTTTCCTCTCTAACGGAACATTTCACTTTCCCTTGTGTGAATTCCCTTTATGTGCTGATAGGTGTGATTTTTTCCAAGATTCACGAAACCGGGGAAAAGGCTTCCTCCTCTGTTGTGAATTCTCTTGTGGTTACTTGAGATGTGCTTTAATTGTATAAAAAGATTTTCCCACACTCAAAACATAAATAAGGCCTTCTCCCTGTGTGAATTCTCTCATTGTTGTAACCAGTCTTGGATTTATCGTAAAAGATTCCCCACATTCGGCACATGAAAAAGGGCTCTCTCCTGTGTGAATTCTCTTGTGTGTAACAAGACTTGATTTCTCTTGAAAATATTTCCCACATTCTGAACAAGAAAAAGGCTTCTCTCCTGTGTGAATTCTCTCATGTTTAACAGACTCGATTTCTCTGTAAAAAGTTTCCAACATTTCTGACATGAAAAAGGCTTCTCACCTGTGTGAATTCTCTTGTGTGTAACAAGACTTGATTTCTCTTGAAAATATTTCCACATTACTGAACAAGAAAAAGGCTTCTTCCCCGTATGAATTTTCTTATGTTTAAGCAGACTTGATATCTGTGTAAAAGATTTCCCACATTCTGAGCATGAGAAAGGCTTCTCTCCTGTGTGAATTCTCTCATGTGTAGTCAGACCTGCTTTAGTTGTAAATGATTTCCCACATTCTGAGCATGAAAAAGGCTTTTCTCCTGTGTGAATTCTCTTGTGTATAACCAGACTTGATATCCGTGTAAAAGATTTCCTACACTCTGAACATGAAAAAGGCTTCTCTCCTGTGTGAATTCTCTCATGTCTAACTAATTTGATTTAATTTGTAAAAAGATTTCCCACATTCTGAGCATGAGAAAGGCTTCTTCCTGTGTGACTTTCTCATCTTTTTTATAACCTGAGTTTAGGGGTTTGAAGCTTTTCCCCCAAAATTTCTAAACTTTGAATATGGCTTCTCCCTGATGTGAATTCTTCTGTGTGTAAGAAGGTTTGAGCAGTTTGTAAACAGTTTACCACATTGACCACACGGAAACCTTTTCTTTTCTTTTTGGACTGTACTCGTGGTAACCATCTGTGGTCGGTCAGGAGAAGGTTCCTCATCATAGTAGGGATTATAGGACAGGCCTGTACTCTGTCGTCCTGGATGTACATTCAGGGTATTGTGGTTTTCTTCTGAACAGTGCTGTGTGATATCCTCTTCTACTTTATAACCTAGTGAGGACATGCAGTTTCCTTCAGAGATCTTACAGAATTGTTCTGTTAAAATTAAAAATGTTTTAATGATTTTTTCTTTTCAAACCACAAAACAGATACAATTTAAACATTCCTTTTAGGCGGGAAAACGCCTACAGCTTTTATTAAAGGGGCTTTATCATTAGAAGTTTTTGCAGACTTGAGCTGTTTCTATCTGTTACAGCTTCAAATCCAGGGGCGAGTCTTTTCTCCCAGTAGTCGTGCCTCTCCTGCCAGGAGACATGTCTTCCCTCACTGAAGAGTTGTGAGATCATCATTCTGTGTTAGCAGGGGAAGGGAGTGGGTGTCACAGCTCTGCAGACCTCCTGCATGCTTCCTATGGCTGCAGAGCTGTAACCAGAACACCTGCATTGCTGTGAGCAGTTATACATACAGCCTGAACTGATGAAACAAATGTGAGAAAGGTACACTGTTCCTTCCCCTCCCCCCTCTGTTATCAGGCAGGAGGTATTGCAGACTGCATAAGGCTGTGTTATATGTGGAATGGGGGGTGAGCAGTGTATCGGGCTGTGTTATATAAGAAGAGAGTGAATCTAGCAGCTAGAAACTCAGTAATTGCCCAGATCCTTTACATAGAGCGAAGCTGAGACAACCCTTATTATACACACACAATCATCCCAGGCAGCTCGTTTCACTTTCAATTTCAACAGCTCAGAGGGGAATAAGCAGAGTGCAGATAGCTAATCACAGCACAGGGGGTGTGTCCCATCCTGGGGGCATGTCTGAACAGTCTGAATGAAATGTCAGTCAGCCAATCACAGAAATAGCTACAGATGCACAGATTAGCTCAGATCTGCTATACTAAGTGACTTAGGTAATGCAAACCAATTGCAAAAGTGCTTATTTTTACCGTTCCCATCATTAGAGATATGATCGTTGTAGCGGGAAAACCTCTTTAAGTTATTTTAGGCAAAACCAGAGATGGGTCAAGCAGGACCACTTATTATGGCACTTCCTACTTCTGACATCATGTAGCTCATGCAGGAATTCCCTGTGGTGCGCTGGCTTGCTAGGCATATAAGGTGTGATAGGCTGTCTGCACACATATTCCTCATTGTTGAGTATAAGGGGCAATTTATGATACAACAGCAAACAGTCCTGCATACAGGCCCTGGTCAAATGGATTTTCACTGCACCTCTGCTAACCCTACTGCATATGGGGCCCAGGACAGACAGATGTCACTATATCTCTGCTTACCTTTCTACGTAGGGGGCCCCATAGCAAACAGATGTCACTGCATCTCTGCTAACCCACTGTGTATGGGCCCAGGAGCAGATGGATGTCACTGCACCTCTGCTTAACCCCCACTGGGGTTTTGGGACCCCAGAGCCGGGCCTTTTTTTCAAAACCCCCAAAACCCTGCTAACCCTAAATGGTATGGACCCGGGGGCATACGATGTCACTGCACCTTTTGCTTACCCCCAACTTTATATTGGGGCCCCGGAGCAGAAAGGCGTAAAATTCACCCCTGCCAACCCAAATGTTTTATGGGGCCCCCCGGACCCGACAAAATGTCCCCCAAACCTCTACTAACCCCCACTGTTTTTGGGGCCCCCGAGGGAAAAAACATCACTGCAGCTCTTTTAAAAACCAAAATGCAATAAAGGGGCCCATACACATGCCCGTCCCAAACAAATTTTTTTCCACAATTCCTAAAAAAACCCCAAACTGGGAAACAGAAAAAAGCTCAAAAATCTGACAGGTCTCTCCTCGCAATAGGCCCTGTCTCTTTCCAAAAAGGTTTGGCCTTTTCCCCAATGAAAAAGTGGGAAAATCTTCTTCCTTCCCATGCTTTCCCCAGAAATATGATTGACAGATTTTGCAGACCTCCTCCAATGGTTTATTTTTCATTCCTCAAGCTCCTTTAAACCCGAAACCTTCATTGCAGTTAAGAGTTTTAAATACAGCCCAAATGATGATACAAAGTGATAAAAGCACTGCCTTCCCCCCCCCCCGTTATCAGGCAGGAGGTAAAAGGGGACAAAGTGTAAAGCTGGGTTTTAAGTTTTTTGGGCAAGTAAAACTAAAAGGGTAGAGAATCCCGTTAAGCCCCCGATCCTTAAAAAAGATTTATCACGGGGAAAGGGGCATAGAGCCCCCAGGGAAACCTTTTAAAAAAACACCCGCCAACACCTAGCACAGAAAGCTGGGAGAGCCAGTTTTTAGTTTTTATTTTTTCCACAGTTTTAAAAGGGGGGGGTTTTGGGACAGAGGCAAACAGCCACTAACAACACAGGGGACAAACCCCGCACAGAAAGGGGATGTCCCAACCCGGGCTTACCTAAATATCAGGGCACCATTTAAAATCAAAAGGGGGGTTTGGTTTCCACCCCCGGTTCAGAAAACAAATAGACCCAACAAAAAGCAAAAAGGCCCGCTAAACTTAATAGTAAAGGGAAAAACAAAAAAATTGCAAAGTTTTAATTTTTTTTAAAAAACCGTCCCCATCCAGGAAAGGGGACAGTAAAAGAAAGAAATAGTTTTTTCCCTTTTTTTTCCCTTTCCCGAACCAAATTTATGACAAAAATTTTTGACTGTGGTTTTGGGTAAAAGGGGGTATTAAAAAAAGTTTTCCCCCCAAACCCTGCAGGTGAACCCAAAGCCTGATCCAAAACATATTTACGGCAGGGGGCCCCTTGAAAACCCCCTTTGGGAAAAAAGGGCCCCCCCTAAGGGGAAAAAGCCAAAACCCGGGATAACCCCCGGAACACGAAAAAAAAACCCCCTGAATTTATCCCGTTTTCACCTGGGGTCACAAACTTCTTGGGGCTCCTCCTTTCCCCCCACAACGGGGCAAGGTTCCCCCCTTCCCACGTTTTTTTTTAAATTCCCTCGCCCTATCTTCTCTTCTTTTCAACCCTCTAAAATTTAAATGTCAGCAAAAATTCCTTTTACCCCTAAAAAAAAAATCCCCAATTAATGGAAAAAATTCAGTAAAAAAGCAGACAGAACAATAAAAACAGAAGACCCCCCAAATAAAACTTTTTTGACCCCCAAAAATTGACTTGCATGGGGGTTCCAAACCAAAAACCCCTTTTTACAGATTGTGTTTAAAAGGGGTCATCCCCCCTGAGGGTTCCTTTGGGAAAGACCAAACGCCCCCTTTTGCTTCAAACCCCCAAAAACCTTAAAATCCCCTCAATATTTTCCCCCCCCCCCAAAGAGACAAAAAAAACCCTGAAAAAGGGCAAGGTTTGTTCAATTCTGGTCATAAAAAAGAGGAAAAAAATTTTCCGCTCCCCCCCAAAAAAAACCCCGAAGATTTTTGCTTGGGACATTTCCCTCTGGACAGTTTCCCTTTGGGAAAAAACAAAGGAAAGGGGAAAATTCTCTCTCCTTGGGTGTCTCCAATGGAAACCATCGAAGGGGGGGACAAATGACGGGTACATGAGCCCCCAAAGGGAAAAAAACTTCCCCATATATCATATACTGTACAAACTCATCAACCTTTAATTCTATGAAAAGATGATAAGGGGAAAAATTTGTTTTTGGGTGACCCAAAAATCTTTTCTGTGTCTTAATCTCCCCCTCCCCCCTTTTGAGGTCACGGGCCCGGGGGTCCTCCCCCTCATGACCTCCCCGGGGACAGATCCCTGTTCCCTTCATGTACTTTTTCCCCCTCCTTTCCCTGGAGACATGACAAACGACATCCTTACAAACCTTATAGGAACCCCACAACACAAATCCTCAACCCTCCAACCAATCGTTCCCCCCCGTGTTTTAAAAGGGCTAATTCCCCAACATTTCCCCTCACCACCCCCATCAACATCCAGGGCCCCCTCAAAACCCCTGGTTTTTTAAAAGTTTTAAAAAAGGTTTTTCCCAGCCTAACCCTCCCACCATCCCCCCCAAAACCAACACCCTCCCCCCCCTGGTTTATGAAAATTTCCCCCAAAACATTTCCCCTTCCCCCCAAAACCCCTCCCCCCACATTTCCCGACCCCACCAACCCCCCCCCTTTTTTATTTAAAAATTTTCCCCCAAACCCCCTTTTTTCTCCCCCCCTCTCATCCTCCCGACCCATCATTCCCCTGTGTTATTTATAATATCCCAAATTCCCCCCCCCCCAAACCCCTCATCATCCAACCCCCTCATGCCCCAGTTATTTATAATGTCCCAGCATTCCCCGGGCACCTCTCCAGTCCCGCAGCTCAGTGAACTTGGGGGTTTAGTTCTAGAATCTTTTGGGATCATGAATGAGTGGGAGGCCCCGGGGGGTCTGGGGGCTATCCCCTCCTCCTACACACCCGGGGCCACACCTCCCCAAACAAAATTTTTCACTACTGTTTAATCCTGTGCATGGGGAGACACAAACACCCACATAAAAATTCCCAAGAAACCCCCCCCCACCTTTTCCCATCAATTTACCTGTTTTTCTGATAGAGAGAAAGTGAGGTTTTAAGTGAACTCTCAAACCCTCCCCGTTTCCAAGTAATTATCTCCCCAAAGTGAGGTTTTTAAATCCGGTTTGGGCCCCGAGGTTTTCCCGTCCTCCCTCCATCCTTTGGGGGGGGCATTGATGAAAAGGGGCCCTTTTTCTTTAGCTGTTTAAAAGGGCCTGGGCCTGAGGAAAACCCGAAAAGGCGAGGAGGATTAAGAGCAAAGAAACACATCTAAAATAAAACCTCTACTCGTACATATATATACCTTTCACTATATTGGATACCCCCCTCCCAGGACAGAAACTGGAACAGAAAATGAATCATTTTGGGCCGGGGTTTTTTTCTCCCAGTACAAAGACGCAAAATCTATCTATAAATATACACATCCAAATACAAAACATAAAAGTACACCCCTCACATATTTGTAAATATTGTGTTATATCTTTTCATGGGACAACACTGAAGATCTGACACTTTGACACAATGTAATGTAGTCAGTGTACAGTTTGTATCACAGGAGAAATGTGGTGCCCTCAAAATAACTCAACACAGACATCAATGTCTAACAGCTGGCGACAACAGTGAGTTCATGAAATATCATCACATAGAACCTTCCAGTGGCTTTACAATATAAAGTAAAAGTGTCAATATTTTGTGCCCAAATTTGTCAAATATTTTGTGTGGCCCCCACTATTTTCCAGCACTGTCTTAACTCTCTTGGGCCTGGATGTCACTAGAGCTTCACAGGTTGCAGCCACTGGAATCCTCTTCCCTCCTCCATGACGACATCACGGAGCTGGTGGGTGGTAGAGACCTTGCGCTTCTCCACCTTTCATGTGAGGAGGCCCCACAGATGCTCAATAGGGTTTAAGTCTGGAGACATGCTTGGCCAGTCCAGCACCTTTACCCTCAGTCTCTTCAGCAAGGCAGTGGTGGTCATGGAGGTGTTTGAGGTCGTTATCATGTTGGATACTGCCCTGCAGCCCAGAAGGGATGGGATCATGCTCTGCTTCAGGATGTCACAGTACATGTTGGCATTCATGGTTTCCTCAATAAACTGTAGCTAAACACAACCGGCAAGAGGCTTCTTTTTGGGACGACAGCCATGCACACCAATTTGGTTTAGTGCGCGGCTTTTGTTCTGAGCACTGACAGGCTGACACCCCACCCATCTGCAGCATCTGGATAGGACGCTGAGCAAGTGCACTCAACTTCTGTGGCTGACCATTGTGAGGCCTGTTGTGCGTGGAACCTGTCTTGGTAAACCACTGTGTGGTTTTGGTCACCTGCTGCACCTCATTTTCAAGGTGTTGGCAATTTTCTTACAGCCTCGGCCATCTTTATATAGAGCAACAATTATTATTTTCAGATCCTCAGACAGTTCTTTGTTATGAGTGGCCATACTGAACTTCCAGTGACCAGTATGAGACAGTGTGAGAGCGATAACACCAAATGCAACACTGCTCCCCAATCACACTTGGGACTTTTTAACACATGAGTTCATGGCTTGTAATGGCAAATTGGGCACAGTTTGTCCATTGTCACTAAGGGGTCTGCTGAGGTTTGTTGCCAGTGAGTTAGACATCAATGGCTGTGAATTATTCTGAGGGCACCAAATTTACATTGTGATGCAAGCTGTACACTGACTACTTTACATTGCATCAATGTGTCAGGTCCTCAGAGATAAATAGAAAGAAAGATAGATAGGTAGAGAGAGAGCAAGAGAGAAAGAGAGAGAGAGTACTGAGTGGAGAGCACAGTGGAGTGAGTTTGGAAGGGCTGGCAAACCCCCTAACCTCATTTTTTATGAACTTGTTGGATCTGATACTGACGAACTATTTTGGGTTTGGGACTCCATATTACTTTGATGGGGTCTCCGGCAGCTCCAAGTTACACAGATATATTCTGCATTTGGAGCACAGTCGGTGTCCAGTTGTCCACTTTCTGGGCACATAGTTACACGGCTCAGATATGGAGACCATGTGTTTCTTTTATGGGGGCTCTGAAGACCTAGACCAGTCTGTACAATATCTGATCAGTAGACACAGATTGATGAAATGTCGAAGAGTCTGAACCGTCCAATATTTGGATTTTGGAAAGGAAGAAGGGAAGTGTTTGTGACCATGTTTTCTAAAAACCCCGGATCAGAAAACATAGGAGACCAGAAAGCTTTTTCACCC
>JAODAL010036246.1:0-41937 GCA_025379985.1 Phyllomedusa bahiana
TGGTAGGTTAGGGTGGGGCCCCAGGTAGGTAGGTGGGCCGCAAATAGGTAAGTGATAGGGGGGCCCAGTTAGGTATTCTGTAGGTAGGTGTTGGCGGGCCCCAGTTAGGTAGGCTGTAGGAAAGGAGGGCCCCAGTTAGGAATGCTGGACCTCAGGTGGACTGTAGGTAGATAGGGCCACAGTTAGAAGGCTCTAGGTAGTTAGGGCCCTAGTTAGGTAGGCTGTAGGTAGGTAGGGCCCCAGTTAAGCAGGCTATAGGCTGTTAGGGCCCCAGTTAGGTAGGCTGTAGGTAGGTAGGGCCCCAGTTCGGTGGGCTGTAGGTAGTTAGGACCCCAGTTATGTAGCCTGTAGATAGTTAGGGCCACATTACTCATAAAAAAAAAGAAAAGAAAATAATAAACTCAGCTCTCTCTCAGTCCTCTCTCCCATCTGGCTTCTTCTGAAGCTTAGTGTATGTAGCACGATGATGTGATGTCATCACACCTGCAACATCATCACTAGAGGCCGACACCTGGTAGGCTTAAGGCATAAGGCCTTACTTAGGCCTAGCAGCGTGAATAGTGGAGTAGAGCTAAGGCCGTGCAGTCCCTGGGACTGAGGACAGTAGCCCTCGATTCTAAGGCAGCATGTGGTGGCCAGATCCCATGTGACAGTGGCGGTACCTACGTTGTTTCACTGACTCCCCAGTGGGCCAGTCTGAGCCTGCTGATGTAGCTTTGAGGGGCTATACCCCTTAAAGTATTCAAAACGGCATTTAAGGAAGTTTATTGACCCCTTAGGTGTTTTACAAAAATTAAAGCAAAGTGGAGGTGAAATTTCAAAATTTAAATTTTTATCCATTATTCACTGGAACACGGTACATGTGACCAGGAAAATGCAACTCAACATTAATTCTCCCAATTCTGTAATTTTTAGAGCTATCCCATATGTGTCCCTAGTGCACTATTTGGCTCAACCACAAGCCTCAGAGTAAGAAAAGCACCTACTGGACTTTGGGGTCTCATTTTTATTATTTTCTTTATGTGCCATTACAGATTAGCAGACACCCTAAGGTGCTAAAACTTAATAAACATCACTAAAAAGACCCTATATTGGAAACTACACCCCTTAAGGAATATATCTAGGGGTGCAGTGAGTATACCGACTCCACAGGTGTTTCACATATTTTTTTTTAGCATTAGGCTGTGAAAATGAAGAATCTGCCATTTTAGCTGAAAATATTTCACAGTTACAAGGAATCCTGGAAAAAAGCACCCCAAAATTTGTTGTGCAATTTCTTCCAAGTTCGGTAATACCCTATATGTGGGTGTCAACTGCAGTTTGGGTGCATGACATGGCGTACAAGGGAGAGAGCGCTATTTGGCTTTTGGAGTGCAGATTTTGGTGGTTGCCATGACGCATTTGCAAAGCCCCCAAAGTACCAGAACATCTGAAACCTTCCAGAAGTCACCCCATCCTGGGTTCCATACCCATCATGGATCTCATCTAGGGGTGTATTTTGCATTTTGGGTGCACATGGGCTCCACAGTTTTTTTAGCATTGGGCTATGAAAATGGAAGGGAAAAAATGCAGTTCCACCATTGTATTTTTACAATTTTTTATATAAATTTTATATTTTTTTTATGTTTTATTACTTTTACACAATAGAAATGCATTTATTAAAAATAGCATTTTTATGTTTGATAGCCATAAGTTTTTTATTTTTCTGTATATGGAGCTGATTAAAGGAGTTTTCTCCCTAAAGGGTTTTGCATTCATCTAAGCTTTTTCACTAGCTTAGATTTTCAAATTAGGGGCAGGTCTTTCCTCCCAGTAGGGTGTGTCTTCCCTCACTGAAGAGTGGTGACATCATCACACCCTCTCCCTGTCCCTGATCCCTCCCCAGTCCTCTTCTTAATTCTGTGTGAGCAGTGGAAGGGAGTTGATGTCACAGTTCTCTAGACCTCCTGCAATGGTCAGTTATCATGCCTGAGAGCAGTCACCTCACTCCCAGGTTTGAATCCTTGTAACCAGAACACCTGTATTGGTGTAAACAGTTATAAATACAGCCTGAAATGATTTTAAAAAAATGTGAGAAATGCACTTTGCTCCCTTTATTTTATCAGACAGAGTGTTTAAGGGTGTGTTATATGGGTGGCGGGAGCAGAGTGTATAAGGGTGTATTATATGGGTTGGGGAAGTGACTCTAGCAGCTAAAGAGACTCAGTAATTGCCCAGATCCTCTACATTAGAGCTGTCACTGTGAGAGGAAAAGAGACAAACACAGGCAGCCTGTTTCACACAGCTTAGGGGGGAATGAGCACAGAGAGCACAGGACAGTCAATAACAGCACAGGTGGCATGTCCCAACCAGAAGTTGAACTAACTGCAGGCAGGCAATCCCAGCACAGAGGGTGTGGCCCGACCCCCGACTGCAGAAGTAGCACTAGACACACATAGATTCCGTAATAGGTGCTATACTAAATGATTGAAGTAATACAAACCGGTTGCAAAAGTACGTATTTTTCCTGTCCTCATCATTACAAATATGATCTTTGTAGCAAGAAAACCCCTACAAAAGGGCTTGTTTTTTTGTGTGATGAGTTGCCGTTTTCATTGGTATCATTATGGGGTTGATATGAGGCTTTGATCGCTTTTTATCAAGGTTTTTGTAAAGCATTTTGAAAAAAATACAACAATCCTGGTAGTGTTTTTATTTTTATTTTTACATCGGCCACTATGCGGCATCAAAGACATGCTAGCTTTACTCAGCAGGTTAATATGATTACAGTGATACCCAATTTGTCTTTATGTTTTAATGCCTTTAACAATAAAAACACTTTTATTCAAAAGGGAAAAAACTTTTTTGCATCGCCATAGTCTGAGAGCCATAACTTTTAATTTTTCTGTACATGCAGCTGTGTAGTGGCTTGTTTTTTGCAGGATGAGTTGATGTTTTTATTGATATCATTTTTAGAAGGATAAGTCTTTTTGATTACTTTTAAATCCATTTTTTGGAAGGCAAGGTGAAAAAATACTGCAATCCTGTCAGTGTTTTTTATTTTTAACAGCACTCACCGTGCAGTATATGTGACCTGTTAGTTTTACTCTTTGGGTCAAATGATTACGGCAATGCCCAATTTATATATTTTGTTTATGTCGAAGTGCTTTAAAAATAGATGTTAAACTTACTGGTCTGGGCAAGTCCTAGAGCCCGTTTTGAAGATGGGAAAAACATTTGCCTTGCACCAGTCTCCTGGCACTATACCAGTCACCAGAGAATCTCAAATATCATAAACAGGTGCACACCAATAACCGAAGTGAGCTCTTTAAGAACTCTTGGGTGTATGCCATCTGGGCCTGGAGCCTTGTTCACATTCAGTTTATTTAACTTGGCTTGGACCATTTCTACACTCAGACAATTTATTATTTCAGTTGATGTATTAACAGTACTTGCACCACCTACATCCACACTGGGCCCACCCCCATCAGCTCTAGCACTGCTCCCATTAGTACTGACACCACCAACATCTGCACTTGGGCCGTCCACATCAGCAGTGACCCCGCTCCCATCAGCATCTTTCTCCTTGTTAGTATATACAGAACTGCAGAACCTATTTAGTACCTCTGGCTTCTCCTGATCCCCAGTGACCAGCTCCCCATTACTGTTATTTAAGGGTCCTACATGCTCTGACTTTGGCTTTTTGGCATTTATATGTTTAAATCATTTTTTGCGGTTTGTTTTGCTGTCTTTGGCCACCTGCCTTTCATTTTATATTTTTGCTGATTTGATCACCTTTTTACAGATTTTATCAAGTCTTGTAAATTTCAAAGGCTAATGCTGACCCCTCTGACTTTTTTAAAATTATTTATTGCCCTTTTAACAGATGGTAGAAGCCATGTTGGTTTTAATTTTTAACGCTTAACTTGTTGCCTTAGAAAAACTATACTAAAAATTACTAACTGGTACGACTCCCAGAATTTTACATATTTGAGCCTTTTTTATCCATAAAGTTAGCGAAAGGTTCCATTACAGGGATAGAACCTAACCTCATTTGCATAAAAGAGGTGAGACAGAATTTAATACATATTTTGTTAGTAAAGGGTAGTTTCCAAAGATCTCCATAATAAATAAAAACAACAGAAGTGGAAAAACCCATAGATTTTTGGAAAGTCACAGATAATTCAGTCCTCAGGGGAAAATGATAATTTCATGTTGGCAGGAACCTTGCTGAGCCCCTTGTTCAACAGTAATTGAGCAACATGCAGCCAGGGGAATCCAGGGCCTTGTTTATACTTTTTATAAGCCCAAATTTGTTTTTGTATCACTTATATTTCACTAAGATTATTTGTTAAAAAAAATATTTCTTTTGCATTAGGGCCCCCCGTGCTGCAAATTTCTCTAAAAGCGGTTATTTTCAAAAGCCCCAGTTGGCCCCACACCAATAAGTGGGTGCAGAAAAATGTATGTAGGGGGTTAATGATAAAGGCAAAGACAGAGTGCAAGTGATTTCAAAGGCCTGGTTTCCACCCTTAATTTCCACGGAGGTTATTTCTACAGAAGACCCAGAATTCTTTTCCCAAGAATATTTTAGTTTTGGGCCGTGGCAGAAGCAAAACTGGATTTCATCATCGGGAAAAAGCAGACAAGATTGGCAATCCAATGGAATTTAAAAAAATAATAAAAATAATAATTTTTAAAAAAAATTTTTTTTTTTTAAGCGCCAACATATTCCGCACACTTTTAAAAATTTTAAGGGGTATCCAAACAGACATTACACATTAAAAGAACTTACAAATGAGACACAAGGTGGGACCCTGCCCAGAGCTTAAAAACTTTTGGGGTTTATGGGTGAGCAAAGGTTAAGTAGTGCTCAGTTCAGTAAGAGTGAAGTCAGGCGATACCCAGGATTAAGGCCCAAGAGTAAAACAACAAACAAGTTCCACATAAAGTTTTAACATTTTTTAAAAAAAAGTATGAACCTTTCAAAAAAGAAATTTTGGGAGGGCACCCCCCAGTTTTCTCCTTAAAGGTTTTTTAAGAATAAAATTTCAAAAAATTCGGGGAGACCCCTTACCAAGATCGTTTTCGCGTCTACACTCAAGCTTTCTAAATTTGGTAAATGCTTAGGAACTTGGATGAAACAAAACGTCGTTGGTAAAGTGATCATCCCCACTCTTTGAAAATTTTTATCCAAAAAAAGCACTTTAAGGAGAAGACTGGTGAGTGCCACTCCAATATTTCTTTTTTGAAGGATTACATGTTTGGACTTATCTTATAGGAGCTGACAAAACTACCCGTTGAGATTATTTGGGGCTTCTAAAGGGTTTTTCCAAAATGGAAAAACACAACACTTTTAATGTGGAATTGTCTAGAATTATTTTTTATGAAGTTGGGTATTTATAGGTTACTTAGGCACTCATTGAACTGTGGGTGTGAAAGGAGGACACCCAAGTAGATAGCTGAAGAAGGGGCACCAAAAAGTAAATCAAGTAGACTTAGTGTAATAATAATATAGACATTTTTGAACATCAGCTTCAAAATGAAAGTCTGTCTTTGGATATCTTATGTATATTCTGATACCCTTAAAACATTTAGAATATTTTATATTCAACCAAAGACAATGCACTTTAAATTCTAAAAAAAAATTAAATTCTAAATCCTCACACATAACAGATCATATTTGTAGAAATGAAGATTAATAAAATTAACACTGTCGTGACCTTACGCTGGAACAATATTATGTAGATGCATTTTAATCTATTCAAACGCAATTTCCATTTGATCATATTTTTTCCAAATTGAAACTTTGCAACCTTTTTTTACCTCTACAAAAATTCTAATCTGCAAAAAAAACAATCAATTATGTTTTTTAGAGTAAAACCTAACAGTCTCATATTTTGGTTGAACTTTCCGAAGGAAAGAATAAGACTATGAAATGTGACAAGAGACATATGGTCTTTTATGGCTCATAAAACTATAGCCCCGGCTATAAAATAAAATATATTTGTCATATTATAAGAGTTTTTCTCAGTTGATATGAATTGCTACAAATCTATTGGTGCTTTATTACAAAGATGAAAGTGAGCAGAAACGCATCCGGAATAATCCCTTTAATGAAGGATTGCACCTAAATGTAAGGTTTTGATTTTGGGGTTTTTGGGTTATGAATGGAAAAAGAGAAATAAAATTAGAGGGAAACCCAAAACCTGGTGACACTACCTAGCACACACAGCTATTTCTTAAAAGTGGGAAATATTGCTGACAAGTCAATTTCCATAGTGCTTTTTTTACACTTGGTTAAATTATCCATCTTTTAACAAAATGTTTTTCACACCATTATATCCAAGTATGTTAATATTATGTTACCTACGTCAAAATGATGTTTGTTACATATAACTTGTTAGCTTTTAGATAACATTTGCTTGCAAATTATTCTGCATAAAACGCTGAATAACTTTGCAAATACAAAGCATTAATTACCTTATACTGATCATGAATTTACAGCATGTATTTTAGTTAAAAGCTGCATTTTATTCTGTTGGCTTCCGAACAGAAATCTCCCAGCATTCTTTGCACAACGTTTACTGCAGTAATTTATATTATGTAGAACATGTAGGACCAGCAACATCACCAAAAAACAGCTCAATTTATAAATTGGTTTAATTTGGGGCCCTTTGGGGGGTGAATTCAACTAAAATTAAAACAATCTTTTTACTTTTTTAGGCAATTCACATGGTCTTTAGATAGGTGGGTGCGTCTGACGGTTGTCCCCCTTCCACCTGCTGCACTGACCACCCTTTCTGATAAGCAGGCAAGCACCTCTAGTGCAAATTCCAGCCAAGAATCCATTGTGGACACCCAGTCCAGTAGTCCATGGAGTCATCACTTCTGTGACAATATGTTGTATCTGACCTGGAGCTGAAATAGTCATTAATAATAATCATGGACAAGCGCTGACTGTGAGTGCTACCCTGTAAAAGGTCTGGCAGCTGAGTAGGGAAACAAACTTTCAAATGCATCTCTCAGAATTTTCCCCTGCTGCTGTTAGTGGTGCTATTGCCAGGGCAATCTTTTCCATTGGGCGCACCAGGAAGTTGCCCGCGGGCCCCACAAGTATAGAGGCCCCAAGTGGTATATGTATATCAAGGGGAATACAAGAAACATACCCTGGATCCCTTGGTTGGCTTTGCTTTATTACTTTTGTGTTTTTTAGGATTGCTAACAGTTAAAAACTAGGGGGAAAGGGCCCAAAGGGCCCTTTCTCGCCAAATAGCTTTAGGCTCAGGCTCCGGGGTCCAACATAAGTGGTGTTAAAAAATGGGTGTGCTTGGGGGGGTGAGTCTGGCCCAAATGTAAGTATGTATTTGGGGCAGAGCCCACTGCAGACTATGCCCAGGGGGCCCATATTCTGTTAAGACGGCTCTGGCAATTGCTGCTGCTACCTGCATGTCTGGCAAAGGCCACAAAACTGTAACAGGTAGCAGATGCTTTACTGGTGCCAAGTGGGAATGCTCTCCAAAAGCAGCTTGAAAGTCTGTCTTGATATTGATGCATTCTGGCTTCCCTTAGGGTGCTTTCACACGGTGCATTTTTGACGCGTTTTTTGACTTGTTTTTTGTGCAGCAATGTACAGCCTTCAATGCTGTCCCTTCCTGCACAAAAAACAAGTCAAAAACGCGGCGTGTGAAAGCACCCTTAGTGTTCCTGGGATGAGTTGTGACATTTTAGCCCTTAAAGGAGAGGATCTACAAAGGACCAAAACCTAAACACAATAAAGACTTTTGTTCAGGGCCCCTTTGTAAATATCAAAATGAAAACAGTCATGTGCCTTAAAATGCACAGACATCATCTTGCGCCCCCAACCCTCCTATCTGCAAAAAGATGCCAAAACTTTGCTAGCCCACCACACTTTCTCAAGACCTAGATTATCCTCTCCTTCCTCCTCCATCATTTCCCCAAACATGGAGACATCTGCTGGGCAACCAGTTCCCCTATGCGTTGTTGAATAGTGGCAAGCTTGGGTGGAGGTTGGGGTAAAGATAGCCCTTCCTCCTACTTTGACATCACCTCCCTGTCTCAGTTCCAGCAGACACATAATAGGGATGGCATCACTGATGACTGCCTGACCATTTTTGTTGAGTCATCAAAGGGAGCTGGAATGCAACACAAATCCTTAGGGTGCTTTCACACAGTGCATTTTTTTGGTTTGCGTTTTTTTTTTTGATCTTTTTTAATTCGTTTTTTGTCAAAAGGGCCAACAATTAATGCTTTACATTTTGCGAAAAAAAACGCAAAAAATTGGGAAAAAAAGTGATTTACTTTGATTTGCCGCAAAAATTTTGTGCAAAACAATGTAACAATTTTAATTTTCTTGGGGCCTTCCTGCACAAAAAAAAGCATTAAAAAGCACCAAAAAGCACGTGGTAAAACACCCTTTCTCTCCAGCCACTCGAAAGTATTGAAGTACCAGCTCCCCAGAGTGTCCCCCCCAATAAAATATAACATCTGGGAGCATGAAAATTCTCTCAGCAGAAGAGTCTCTGCAATATATATACAGTGTAATTCCAATGTGCGGGGAAGTCACATATATAGTACAGCAATTTGGGGATGACCGAAAGGGGTTTTTAAAATTAAGTGGGGGTTTAAAAGGAGAAGGGTGTAAAGAAGTTTGCTAGACTTAAATAACAGGACATTGTGGTGCATTTTGGTAGTAGTACACAGCAATCAATCATTTTGGTAGCAGTGCATAGCAGTAAAATGTGACGCACATTGGTAATGTCGTCAATTATGGTGGATGAGTCAAGCAGATAAGTTTTTCTCTCTGGTTCCTATTCCACTCTCCTAGATGACACAGGTGAGCACACTTGTTGTGGTGAAATTTTATTCCGAACCTGCCTGTTTCTGTGTGCCTCTTCCCTCTTCCGTCTTTGCAAACACACTGACCATTTGGGGGGAAATTTATGTTGAACCAGCCTGTTTTGATCTGCTTTTCCCTCTTTCTGTCTCTTAGTATACACAGCTGAGCACACGTGTGGTGGAACTTTATACCAAACCTGCCTGTTTTTATCTGCTTTGTCTCTATTCTTTCCTCCTTGCATACACTGCTGAACACATATTTGGTGGATTTTGCTAGCACTATACAGCAGTAAACCAGCTAATCATGCAGGTGCACCCTTCTATATCATACATGTAATCCAAAATAGTGCCATAGCTAAGCTGAGCTGTGCATAAATAGGGTAGGTCTGAGGAGATGTGCTGCAGGTGTCCATTGGAGCTAGCCAATTTTTGCTGCAAATTCTGCCAAAATCTGGTTTGGGACAACTTAAATTCAGTTGCCAATATTTGGCTCAAATTTGACAAATCTGAACTACAACAGAACTACTTATGCTTCCGCTTCAGTTTCCCATCAGTAGGGGGTAGGGCCCCACTTCATTTTTCTGTGGGATCCTTTAAAAGATAATTATGGGTAAGTAAAAAACCCTGGTGTGCAATATTACCAGCATGTAAAAACATTTGTCAATAATTAAAACTTTGCTTATCATCATTTTGCCTGTGATTAGTTTCATCTTACATATCTGACTAGCTTTGTATTACACAGTGTGTGAAATTGTCACAATATTTGTGACATCTGTAGCACTTGCCATGAAACACTTTTCCAGAAACAAACATGAGTATGGAACAAATAGGTTTTTCAACAACATGAGAAAACAGTTTGAAAATATAACTTAAAGTCAGTGGTTGTTCTTATTTTATTTTAGCAGATGATCCTCTTAAACACTGCAATTCCACAAAGGAACCAGAAATCGCTTTGCGCTCATTCATTCTCAGTATGTATTAATGAAACTGCTACAACGCAATAGAAAATAGCTATACAGGGAGAGAACAAAACTTCTTTAGCTCTCAACACAACAGCAGACTGTGAAATGCGCACGCCTTAGGATACTGCTGTTTGACAACGTGTATTCCAATCTAAGAGCCAGTGACTTGACTGTCTGTTTCTGTAGGGTGTAGAATCACTTAAATAATTTATAGGACTCTGCTTTTTCTTTCAGGTGGTCCCAAATCCCCAGGACTAATTATATTTAAAAAAAAAAAAAAAAAGTTGCTTTTTCTCACCTCAGAACAAAGACTAAAATTACTTAAGGAAAAAAAAAGATTTATCCTATACTTACCTTGCAAGTAACAATGGATGAATGAATGAATGGATGGATTGATGGAAAGATAGACAGATAGATAGATAGATAGATAGATAGATAGATAGATAGATAGATAGATAGATAGATAGATAGATAGTGGTGGGTGGATAGGTAGACATAGAATATATTACATTTTTCTTCTTAAAATATAAAAACATAATAGAAAATACTGAGGGAGGCTCTGTTCTGTAATTTAAATACTGCGAAGGAGCACATAGTTGTAGTAATGGTCCAGTTTCTTTTTTTAAATTAATTTTAAATGGGGCCAGCATGGGGGAAAATAGAGGAAATAAGACTTACTTTCTTTGTGGTTCCCATGCCGCTGGTCTTCTGTAGCGTCCCGCAACATTTACTCACTATTGAGCGTGAGCCTATGTTGTTAGATGGTACATAGAACTTAGGAGCCGTTTACACGGCACACGACAAATAACGGTCGGTAAATCCTGGCCAGTATTTTCCCTGTTTCTGGCATGCAGGGGGATGGCTCTTCTCCGCGGTTTGCGGATTCAAGCCCTCCTCCTTCATGCTGACATGTTCATGTTCCGCTCGAAAACTGGGCAGAAGAATGAACATGTTCAATGCTTTTCGGACCACCAGTGGTCTAAAAAACTCAGAAAAAGATCTCTACGGGGCATTTTTACATCACTTATAGAAGACCTGTGAAGACCTAGCAGCATTTGTAACTACCAAGCCCCAGTCAGCATGTGACCACCGGCACTGGGACGCAGGAAGCTGGGAGGATTCCTGCTAGTCTATATCTACAGTGCTTGTTGAACACTGAATATACAGCAATCTGGAAGGCAGGGACAGTAATAAACCATCCCTGTCTTCTCAGTGGAGATCAAGCTATCGCTGACAGCGAGCTCTCCACAGGTGCGGCTGGACACTAATTGTGTTCTCTGAATGGACCATCCAGAACTTATGCATATACAATATATACAGCCACCTCCCAGGCATTTATAGTCAACAGGTGGTCAGCAAAAGCAACAAAAATTAGTGTCATGCTCCTGCTAGGTTCTGCATGCCATGAGCACTCTCTGCTTCTTCCTGGCAGAAGCATTTTTCATTGACTCCCTTCTTAAAGCATGCATTAGCTCCTGTGCATTTCAAGGGCCAGAGTGCACTGCTCTTTAGCCTCCTACACAAATGACCATTTACCATATGTTATTTACTGTAAAGGTTCCTTAGTGCAAGTAAACAGCAAATGTGCACTTCCCAAATTCTGACCCAGCTTTTTTATGTTTGCTGCCCACCCTGATCCTCTTACCACATGATGACCAAACTCACCTTGCCCTGAGCTGTCTTTAAAATCACAATTTCTGCTTTCTTCTATGATACCACAGCAAGTATTGTCAGCTGTTTTCATTAAAAACTATTCTGTGGATCTAGACCTCTGGGTTTTCTACAGCAAGGTCTAGATCCCTATACATGGGTTACAGGGTGAAGACCAGGGTCCTAGACTCAACTTCCCTTTACGGTAGATTGACACCAAATGCAATACACAAAAGTGGATATACCGTAACTACCTTGTAGGCCTTCATATTATTACTGCTAACTAAGGAGATGTCACTACAACAATTCATCCTACCCTGTTTAATCGGTTTTATTTTTCAGTGTTTACTGGCTTTACTGGATTCTACCGGCCTGCAGTGATGAGCTGCTGAGGACACCAGGTCTGTAGCTATAGCGGCCAGCTCTGGCAGCCTATTGGGAGAGACAGGTCTGTAGCTATAGCGACCTGAGATGCTGATGCAGCCCATACAAGAGGGGATATCTAGGAATAAGTAGGACACTGTTAATGGACACATATTGCAAAATTACTTGATTTTGCAAGATCTTTAACATAAAAAGCAATCCTTGTAGCGAGACAAACTCTTTAAGAAAAGCAAGTCCCTATTTGTTTATGAACTTTGCTGAAAATATGTAAACCCCACCTATTCCTGTACCCAGTAGCTCCAACAATCCTACATTGAGGGCACAAGCAAAAACAGCAATGTAGTACTCACAAAAGTTTTTTGCACTACCTAAGAAGATCTATACTCAAAGAATGCAGATTGCTGCCAGTAATTTATGGTGATGTTACAGCTAATGGGAACCAAGTACTAAGAATAAATACCCATTATATCGCATACATCTACTCAGTAGTAATAACCATTTTTTATAGTATTATTTTTTCATCATTTTAGTTTCAAGATCACTACTGTAAAAATCACAGGGAGTTTCACATACAACTCTAGTATACTGGATGTACAGGTATAAATAACAATTGTTTGGGACTTTATTTAATGATAAATAACTTTAACATTCTTTTGGCATGAAATATGGTACCAGGAGAAAGGCAGGAGACCTTGGGTTCTCTTATCAAACGATACATATTTGGAGATATTTCCTGTGAGAAAATAATGCACCCTAGCAGAGCACTGGAAGTCCCATCTGACTATATAATGAGAGTCTAAGTGTCCATTTACATAGAAATTACCATTCCCGGTTTAAATTATGACTCCAATTAATATGCAAATGAGCAATCTAGGCTAATTTGCATATATGTCTGCATGACTGTCAATATCATTGCCTCCTCTGCAAGAGTTAATAAAGTTACATTTTTTTAATGGAATACTTACTTTTCAAATATATGTAGATGCATGCAACTTTGGTTTCCCTAGTGAACAATAGATGATAGTTGCTTGGAGAATTTTGACTAATTTATTTTATAATAATTGTTTCACATGTGGTTGTTTATATAAACAGAGCTCAGATAAATAATGATTAATCCAGGTTTATCATGTGAATAATAATCAACCCTGTCTACATGGTGCAATGGCTTTCCATACCTTTATTATAGATAGCTAGGTATATAGATGGACTAACTTTCCAGTGGGTTGTGAGGGCTTGTCTATTTTTGACCAAAATATCAACTGATACTTCATGTTTCATGTAGTTTTGCCCTGTAATACTGGGGAGCAGGGGGTGTCAGTATTTTGCACTAGAAACATACTGGGCAACTTGCTCAGTTGAATAGAAAGGCCATCATCAATTGATTGCAAGTCAGTATGGTACCTTATCTTCAACAATATGCAACAATATGCAACATAGAGGCAAAACGGGTACTTTTATAAACTTTTTTATATAATCCAGAAAATCTTCACATCAAAATTTCTTACAATACATCAAAAGATTAAAACTTGGAAGTACTTAGCTTATATAGTCCATCCATCTTTGGTGTAAACCACTCCTCAGCGAGTCCTCAGGTACGACTGGCCGGACTCATAACAGAGCTGATGCACATTTGCCCTGTGACGTTTCAGAATTAAATTATTCCTTTCTTGTTGAGACTAAAAAAATGTACCTAGGCTATATAGAAATTAATAATAAAAATGTAAGCAAATTTGGTATTACCTTGTCTGTAAAAGTCTGATCCATTAAAATAAAAATAAAAAATAGTTCATTAGTTATCTGCACCTGTTATATTTCTCCCAGCACTGGAGCTTATATTGTCTCCTACGGAATTAGTTTAATATTCAGCCATTGAGTTGTAAGTATGGATTGCGTTTGTGTTTCTATTAAAATCTGACTTTTCTTATTCAACATGCGAACACATGTCAAAATTGCTGGGTTTTTTGGGGCATATTGCCAACTGGCACCAATAAAAGCTGGAGCTCATCCCACAAAAAGCATTACCTCACACAGCTCCAGAAAAATTTAAAAAAAGTTTTTTTTAATGTTTTTAAGAGTAGCAAAACATAAGAAAAACTATATAAATTTGGTATCGTGGGAATTATATTGAATAAAATGAATTATGCCCCACAGTGATCTCTGTAAAAGTGAAACACAAAAGTGCAACTGATGTTTTTATTTCTCCATTTCACTCTACGGATGCATTTTTAGGGGGTCACTTATTCATTATATTGTTACAATTAAAACATACAACTTGTCCTGCACAAAACAAGCCCCACTAATGCCAATGTGAATAGGTTACGTATTCTTTTACCTATTATGGATTTATGATGTGAACTATGGCGTGTATTTCCATTGAAATCAATGACATATGCAATGCACATGGTTTTTATACATATTATGCATGAAAATTGCACCGTGTAAACACTTAATGAGTGATGGATGCTCTTTTCAGACCTTCATTCAACATTTACGTCAGGAGCTTTTTATGTTGTCCGCAGTAAACAAAGACAGAAAACAAGATGTGAACACAACCTAATTAGGACTGAAGTTCAGATAATAATTAGCAGCATTTACACAAAACTGTAAAATGATGACAATTACTACCATAATAACCTGCAAAATCTTGAGTTAGACCATTGCAACACTTACCGGTTTAAATCAAGAGCTCCTAGTCCAATCTTTTAGTGACCCAAGAGAATATTGAGCTAAGAATGGTAATTGGTTTCTCAAACTACAAAAGTGGTTTAGCCCCCTGGTGAAATTCTTCTGAGACCAGATGGTAGTTCACTACAAGCCGGCCTCGGAGAACGAGGAGTTGACCACACTTTGGCATTTCTCCCTCTTCATTTCTATGGGAGTTCTGAACATATCCGAGTGAAGGCTTGGGTATATTTGGAAGTCCCATAGACATGAAACGGAGGAGAGCTGTGCAAGCGCGGCCATTTCATGGTTTGCTGGGGCTGGTTCATAGTGAGCTGCAGGCTGGCCTCAGAAGAAATTCTGCCAGATGGCAGAACCCCTTTAATAAGACACCTATTTTAACGTTAAACAATATAAATCTCTAACAATCCTACATATGGTGATAAATTCTTCAAATCAACTTGTCCAATGCGGTATGTGCTCAAACACTGACACTGGCCAATCATTACTGACTATGTCAAAATATATAGGGACACATTTATTAACAAGTAGAATGGGATTTTTTTCTCTTTTTTAAAGTAAAAAACATAAAAAGTGTAAATAAATGAATACAAAAATAATAAAATAAAAATCAATATTTAATAAAAAATAATTGTGCATACATTACACCCAAAAAACCCTCCACATATCAGGTATCCCCATGACCGTAATAACCTGTAGAATTCATCTAACAAGTTACTAATTGTGAAATGTGAATGGTGTAAAAAAATTTAAAAAAACAAAAAAAATAATAGAAATTAAAAAAAAAAATTATGCAATTATTTATAAGTGAACTTAAACTATTCCCCATAAAGTACAACTCGTCTCGAATAAAACGAGGCCTCATACAACTGTGTCAAAAAAGCTGAAAAATTAAAAAAGTTCCAACTGTTGAAACGCAAGGTGGCAAAAACTAAAAAAATGCTCTGGTCATTAACTGCTTTTCAGGCCTGGGGCTTAAGGGGTTAACTAAAACAGAGAAGCTGAAAGGCCCTCTTAACACATATGAGGGTTATAACTATATCAATGTTCCTAATAATTTGGTTATTTCATCCTTGTTAAAGTTTATAAATTATCCTGAAACAACTTAATTTATTGTAACCCATTAGCCTCCTCCTTTCTAAATTTTGTTCATGTAGACAAAAATGCATGAAATTACATACAACTTGATTTAAAATGCATATAAACAAAAATAAATACATAAAATACATATCCCATACATATCCCATGACATAGATATTCATACAACATATCACTTGTTGATTTAAAAGAGATTGAAATATAAACTGTTGAAACTTGGTTGCTCCTTGCGCCCCCATCTCCCCTCCTCTAACCAGGAATACACACATAATATATTTTGATCAAGGGCAAAGGAAGCAGCTACAGTTTTTTGCTTTCACAAAATAAAGCCTCTGTTTAATTTTATTGCCATTTAATGTTTTACATATTTCCCCAACGGATCGGTTAATCAGAGTGTAAAGTTTTCACTATTTTTAAGAGCACGTTATTATGTAACACATTGAAAGCTTATTCTACAACACACTTTTTATTAAGAAATGACAGCAGGGTGTAACGGCAACCATATGTTCAGCTCCTTTAAGTAGAGCTGGGGTGAAAAGGGACACAGTGTAATGTTTGTTTGTTTGCCATAATTTCTATTTTGCTCTTACTTTACAGTCCATAAACGAAAATAATTTAAGCCCTGGCTGTTAACGACTTGGGGATTAAGATTTCTAATTAAGAATTTGTATTGGCACAGCCAATGTAATGATAAGGAAGAAATGTGAGTAAATTGTTGAGAACCAGCTCTTGTGAAATAGAAAGGTGATCCATTACTATAGGATTTTGACTGTGCTTTAATTAACTGCAGTCAAGTGACGATAACATTATTTATTGTGCTGCTTGACATTCCCACATTATTGTTATTGTATTAATTGATATAGCACTGACATATTCCACAGCATTGTACAGAGATTGTCATCAATTATATTGGTCCCTGTCTCCATTAGGGATCACTGTTTAATTTTCAAATTAACCTATTTGAATATTTTTGAACTGTGGAAGGAAACCCACACAAACATGGGGTAAACATATAAACTCAAAGCAGATGTTGTCCTGAGTCACATTTAAACCCAGGACCCCAACGCTGCAAGGAAAGAGTGCTAACCACTCAGCTACCATGCTGCTCTGTTACATTTATACATTACAGGCTTATTCCAATTACATAAATTGATGGCATATCACTATATCATCACTATCAGGGGCGTAGCTATAGATGGTGCAGAGGTAGCAGTCGCTACTGCCTTGCAGTCTGAGGGGGCCACAAAAGCTCTTCTGCCACAGCATTGTCAATGGCACATGGTAACTGAGGGGCCCCATTTCACTATTTGCACTAGGGCCCAGAAGCTTCAAGTTATTCCTCTGATCACTGTATGATGGGTGGAGGTCCATTTTTTGGAGCCACTATCGACCCTATGTAGCAATTTTATTCATAACCATGATGGGGCATCTTTACTAATCCATATGTTATGTATGTAAGCCCCCTTGAATGTACAGCGCCATGGAATCAATGGCGCTCTAAAATAAATACTAATAATAATCTAATTCTTAGATATTGTTAACTTAGAGGGAAATATATGAAGTGCTCTATGTGAGTGTTCTGATGGTAAGAATTAGAAGCTTTACACAAGATGCATTTGCTCAAAAAGTTTACGTTTTTTTAACCCAGGCTTGTTTAAAATAAAGTGGACAGGATTGACTCAAAGGGGGTGAGGTCTAACATAGCCCAACATATTTTCTTCAAGTGGCATAAATTATAGCGGAAGTCTACTCCTGGTTATAGGTGGCAAAGGTTTCTATTTCAAGTGCACAGACACTTAAAAATGCGACAGATATCGCAAACCTTAAATATTTGGCACATCTTACTTCGGTGCACTTTATGTTAAGATGGGTTTATTTGATGCTAGTCTTAATACATTTTCTCCTTAGGTAATACAGTCTAACAAAACACAAAGTTGTTCATGCAGTATGATAGATCTTTCGTAGGTTTAGGCACTTTGTCCAATTTTGGTCCAAATATGTGCCAGGATTTTGGCATATGATTTTGCACCTTATATTGTGCCACACTCTACAAAGCTATGTTCCTTTGGTCACAGAAGTGTCTAAAAACTGTTTAAATTTGGTGTAAGGCGTGTATACAGTACAGTGGTACCTTTGACTTTAGAGTTTTTTGAGATAAGAGTCGCTTGGTGCATTTTTTGCTTTGAGTTAAGAGTAAATATTTGAGTAAAGAGTGAAGGAGAGCAGACGTGCTTTGCAGCAGCTCATGCTCTAAATTTCGCAATCTATACCCATCCATGAATTTTAAACAAGTAATCTGCACCGAAAACCAACTGCCGTTACAGCAACATTATGTGAACCCACCCTATGTGAAGGAAAAAAACCTGAGAATTTAAGTTTAGTGATCTCCTCCACCTCTATCTCTGGCAGCATCTTCATCTGACTTTCAAGGTGAATACACTTAAAGAGGTAGTCCTGTTTCTGCAAATCCTCTTTGCCCACTGGTTGCTAAGCGCAGTCCGGCCCTGCACGTGAATGAGGAGGGTGTTGCTAGCACCATCCTCCTCATTCACATCTATAGGAGTTCCGAGTATAGCCGAGGACCACATTTAGCAACGAGCGGACGGCAATCAGGACTTACCGAAACGGGACTACCCCTTTAATTAAACCAGTTTATTTCTTTACATTCTCTTTTGTTGTACTGTGTACATTATATTTATACAGTGTATATGTTAGTTAATAAACATGTAAAAAGAAATTGTGGTGGTGTTTGGGGTGCGTGGAACAGATCAATTACGTTTCAATTCATTTCTATGGGAAAATTTGCTTTGACATAAGAGCAATTTGGGTAAAGAGCAGGGTCACAGAACAAATTAAACTTGTATCTCATGGTACCACTTTATTTTGGCACAAAATATGACAGAATTCTGGCGCAATTGTCATAGTAACTGTGCCCCAATATTTCAGCTTTGAAGCTCCCATTTTTAAATGAATTACGGTTTCACCATTTACCCCAACTTACTCTAGTTTATTACCATATTCTTTTCCATCACCTATCTACACAACATCTTAACTTTTATCATTCTTGTATACATTGTACAATACATTCTTTCCATAGGAGATTCAGAACAACAGCATCTGACTGTATAAATTTTTTTTCGAGCACCACAATCAGGGTTTCAAAATAATACAATTCGCCTTAACTAAAAATTAGTCTTTAAACCTTTTAACTTACGAGAACCCGAGAAGCTCTTAATCTGCCATGATATGTTTTAAATATTATAAAGAATTTCTTAGACTTTAAGAGTGATTAGTACGACAAATGGTTAAAAAACATGCCATTTCATCAAGACAAATTATGAAAATTTGTACTGATCATGACACTTTTATTATTCAGTACACCATTGTAAATTCAAGGAAAGAAGCCCCCTTGCAAAATGATCTCAGCAGTTTGTAATAAGAACAAAAAATATTTATCCTATGAGAAAGCCGACCAAATAACCTATGCAAGAAAAAAATACTAAAACCAGTGATTGTAAACACAATTGCATTGCTCTCTACACTTCAAACCACAAACAGATCAAATCTATTCTTCCGAAAAATGTTGTTTTTACTTTTTTTACTCCATCTTGGCCCTGCACTCCACCTATCTGCCTAGAGGTCCTGTTGCCCTATATATATGGAGGCATTGGTCCATGGTGGACATTAAAAAAAGTATTAAAATGTGCACCTAAAACCTCCACTTTATGCATATAGAAAGGATAGTAGTAATACAGTTGAAATGTTTCAAGAATTCATTGTTTTATGGGTTTCGGTGCTTATTGGGTGTGGCTGTATTTTTGTGCTGGAGAATTTCCTTTTTGTACTGTACTACAGCCTCAACAACTTGTACCTGTTTTCAATTGTGAATGGATGGGCTGGCTTATTTTTGTGTTTTCTTAGAGTAGATTTCCGATATAATTTTATGCTACTTTCTGATGTAAATGATAGTAAATGTGTCATGCTGTGCAAGACCACGCTCTAAGCTAAGCTCCCAGCACCTTATTGAAAAGTAAGGAGCTCAGGGTAAAACAAATAAAAAGTTGCAATTTTTTTTACACCAGAATACTGGCATAAATTACCACACAAATTACCCGCATTGTTCAAATATATTCTCTGTGGAGTACTCTTCTATGTTTTAAACTTGCACTTGCAAGGGGGCACAACCTATCAGTAAAGGATTATGGTTTACTGGGAAGGGTTAATGGTTTGCAATGCAACATTGTGTTAAAAAAAATTGCAACAAAAGTTTGGCAAAATTATTGACAGAAATTGGTTCACATCAGCAATGCAAGTTCAGTTGGGAATGATGGAAAAAGTAGAGCAGCAAGTTGTGCTATTTTTTCCCATAAAGCAACAGACACCGCAGTGGAATTCAATGGGGTCTGTCAGGTGCTGATGGCATCCGATGTGAAAAAGGTCCATTTGCACCTCTGTGACAGAGGTTCCGAATGAAACCTTCCATGCAGATATGAACCAAGCTTTAGTTTGTGCCAATAATTGTGCCAAAATTTTGTTGCAATTTAACACACAATGTTGCAAGTCAACATAAAGGTGGTATCAATTAACCAACAATATTTTATAGGAAGATTTTTTTAACCCTGTCTTAAAATTAGACAGTGTAACCTTAGACCAGAACTTTTTATACCAGCTATTGGTTGCACCAAAACTCCACACCAGGATTGCAGTCCATTTTAGGCACAAGTTGTAGAATTTTATCCAACACCCCCTTCCCTCAAAGCTGTGCCCATCAATGTAAAGCCATGTCCTCTTGTCAGATGAGGCACAAAAATTGTTTAAAACAAACTGTAAATGTGTCTAAAGGGGATATTCACATGGAGTTTTGAATACGGTTTTCGAATCTGAAAAACGTGTTCAAAAGCAAAGCATAAATCGCATCCAACATGCACCCAAAGTGGGTGGGAGTCTGCTGCGTCAAACAGATCCAAAATTTACATGTCAATCTTTAAACAAATCTGAAATACGTATCAAAAAGACGCATGTAAAACACGCATCGGCGATCACTCAAATGAACGCCAGTGCATGTTTAACATTGAAAGCAATGTAAATCACACTGCACATTATTAGATACATGTCTGGGTCCGTTTTGGGTCTGAAACACGGATCCAAACACGCGATGTGCCAGATTTTGACAGATTTTATGACAGATTTTAGGCATAAACAAAATAATAAATTGGCCCCAGTGTCTAAAGATGCAACAAATTTGTCAAACAGCTAAGCCACTATAGTAAATTTGGTGCATTCTTAAACTGTCTAGTCTTAATTTACACCAGGCATTAGGACACTATTAATAAATCTATCCCAGTGTCTTTTGGCACTATTCTGAGTTACATAACTCTGCCCACACTCTTTGGATAATTATTCCTTTTGAGCAAATCCCCTGTTGCAACTATAATGAATTAATCCCTTTCTGAAATAGGGAATTATATTGGTGATACTACCTGATGATTCTCCATCCAGACAGGCTAAATAAAGTGACTAAGATGACAGTTTACAGGTATCTATCCCCCCCCCCTCAACTCACACATTATCAGTTCTTATATCATGTTGCTTATTGCTCATACCTATACCTCTGCTATTGCCCTTGTTTTGATCCTTTATGGCTTCTGAACCCAAACAGTTGCAACCTGACACTCAAAGACTGCTACCTTCTCATGATGTATAGGACTAACTGCTACAACTTACACAAACATACCGGAAATATACTTTCCCTTAGAGAGAATGTTTTCCTTTCCATTACTGCCATTGTTCTCACATTTCAGGTGTTTTTGCTATAAGCCCTTTGATCGTTTATGGCCTCTGTTTGGACCATAGCACCTAGATGCTGCTACTTTTATAATGTAATTTAAGTGACACAATTTCCTTAAATGATGAGGAACAACTTTTTATTTTTTGAAAAATGTACGTCTTTTTTAATGTTATATACTTTTTAATGTTATTTTCTCAGTCTACACATTTATGAATCAAAGGGGAGAGAGTGTTGCCCATCTACCCAATATTAACTTCAAACAATATATGTTTCAAAACATCACACAGCCAGGAACCAGCAATGTTTTTCTGCTTTTGTGCAATATGATGGCCAGCCGAATATTCCTAATGTCCAGGCTTTGGAGCAGCGATAGCTGACCATATCTAATCTAATCACGTAGTAAAGTTATGCCTGTAATCGCACAACCCTGACAGATAGGCATATACCTCATCACTTTTTACCTCTTCACTTAATCATACTAAAAGTGTTATTCGATGGAGTGTCTTATACTATTTGCCTAAAGGTATTTTCAGGATATCGCAGCATTATCTATGGGTACTGGCATCTACAGATAAATTTAAAGGCACTTCATTGTGTAACAGTACATTATTATTTACATATGCAGTATATGGAGGAATTATTTATAACTACCGTATACAGCATCAGTGTTTGAGCTCAGTATATGGTGGTATTATTTGTACAGTTTATGGCAAAGTGTTTATATGTAAAGTATTTGTTACTTTGTATGTGACTATAGCAAGTTTATGGTTTGTATTGGCATTTCCTTGACCATAGAATAAGAAGAAATCGCGATTTGGGATTTCTTCTTATTCTATGGTCACTATCTATATAGGACGGTGATATATTCTATAGGGCAAGACGTGGAGAGGTGGGGTCGTCCCTATTGGGACGGGTGCTCTACCTAGATAGGATTTGGAGTTATTTTGTTATCCGGTCCTTTTTCTGTGTCCAAGAATCTATTAAGGGTGAAAAAAAACGAATTGAAGAGTCTACAGAACCATGAGTTTACACATGATATGGTCTGTTTGTTATGGATTATCTACCTTTAGGACACAGGATGTATATATGAGAATGTATGTCTTTCTTGTCCTATTTATCTGTGATAGTAGGGTACCACAGGGTTATGATGCCCTGTATATTATAGTAGTTGCATAAATTGTTTGAGGCCACGGTATATTTTTTACTATAATTGGGTATTATTAATGTATATCTAGTAATGGTTATTGTTTTAAAGGGAATGTGTCATCAAATATGACTTATTGTTTAACTCATGTTTTTATGTTAAACACATTTTTTAAGAATTTTTGGTTATATTTATTTTTAATTTTCTATATTACTTTCAATATTTTTTAATAATTCTTAAGTCTTGCAGTTTTCACTTTGGCCACTAAGCCTAATAACAGTCTGACTCTTCCTGTCCTATATGTAAAGATTCTCAGTTGTCTGCTCATTATCAGCACAAAGAGGGTCAAACTGAAAGGAGACACCAGTGTGAATAGATAACACAGAATCCACCAGTCACAATAGGAGATAGTCACAGCTCTCACCCCCTCCTCCCTGCAGAGTGATTTCTTCCTAGGTCACACAGCATGTCTTGAAAACTGTCCTATTGAAGTCTATGGGACAGAAACAGTTTTATGGTTCCTATGTGCATGAAGCTGCTGTAAAGCATCTCTCTGACTGCTGTTAAAGCACTGCAAACAAGGCCCAGTGGCCAAAGTGAAAACTGCAGGACTTAAGAATTATTAAAAAATATTGAAAGTGATATGAAAAATTAAAAAGAAATATAACCAAAAATTCTTAAAAAAACGTGTTTAACATAAAAATGTGAGTTAAACAATAATTCATTTTTGATGACACATTCTCTTTAAGGGGATTTTCTGTATATATTCTTTTGTGAGATGGTTTTACTCTATATATGAATAAAATAAATACATATACTATTACACTTAACACTAAATAAAACATGGGACTAAATATGCTGAAGTGGGAATTAGTACTGTGCCGGCAGCTTTGTATGCAGTTGGAGGAGTACCTTAAAGCTGTGTAATGCCTATTATCTATAAATTACTATTGAACCCTTAATGCACAGTAAATACTTACACTCATTTTTAACTCTCCCTGTAAGTACATCAATTAGTGAGGGCTACAAGTTCAGCATCTTTACGTGTGCAATCACTTGTTTTCCGTAGCTAAAAAGTGCCTGTCCACTATCTGCAATCTGCTTGACTTTTCCAATTGTAGAACTACTTTCATTAAAGCAAACTGTGGTGAAATATGGAACCTAGGTTTGCTAATTCCCATTACTAATGGTCCTGAATTGATTCTTAATTAGTTGCAGTTTTGGATACAATCCAGTGGAAAAAGGAAAAAACAGCAGAATTTCAAGCAAGAAGAAATTGCAACATTATGTGCAAAGCATTTAATACTCTACCCTCTTAATTTCTGTTGTAATAAAGTACACAGGAGAGGATTTGGAAATGGGAGACTGCAATTAAGCAGTTTAAACTCAATTTTTTAGGAGACATTCTCATTTTTAAAAGATACCGATACAGATTTATCAGTGTATTTTATGCTAGCCTACAGGCCCCATAGCAGCTGTTTGGTCAGCCATTGGCTATCCTATACCCACAAAAGATGTGCAAGGGACATTAGCTTACTACACCTCAAGATATGCTATAAAGCTGTACACAAGTACAAATATAACTAATGTATATAAACTCGGAGTTTGCCCACATCATCATGTTATGATTATTATTTGTTTAGAGCGCCAAAAATTCTAGGGCACTTTGCAAGCAATGGATTTCAAATACATAATATGAGACCAAGACAAATATAATATTAGTACTAAATAACAAACTTAAACAGAAGGAGAGACTCTGCTCACAAGAGCTTACAATCTACAGCGGAGGAAGGATGGAGCCAGAAGATGAGAGACAGAGATGTTTGTATCATGGTGTAGTAGCAGTAGGGGTACTGTAGGGTGTAGGCTCCTGAAGGTCACTTTTGAAAGTTGTAAAGGAGAAGGAGAGTATGTGTTGAGGTAGTGAGTTCCAGAGTATGGGGGATACATGGGGAAAATCTTGGAGGAATTGTGTGAGGAACTGACAGGAGAAGAACCAGGAAGGATGCCCTATGAGGATAAGAGACTGCATGAGGGGAGGTATCTGGAGATTAAGGCAGAGATGTATACGGATACAGGTTATTAAGAGTCTAGGATGCCATGGATAGTAACATGTCATAGAGTAGTCAGAGGTTGAAGCTCATAAGCCCCAAAGCAAAATCTGTAACAGGGTCCCTAAGTATCGCACGCCATTTCTAGTACTGATTTCCTTATATGAAAGGAACGGATCTTTAGGGCCCTCTGAGGCTTTATGTTACCAACACTTAAAATAAACCTATTCATTTCTATTGGATAGTTTTTTATCAATTTATGTCAATTTACTTAGTTTCCTTCTCTTGCTGATTCATAAAAAATGCATGCTGTTTTGGGGTTCTGAAAACACCAATATAGAGGAATCTTCAAGCATAATTTGTCTTTATTTGATGTAAGAAAAGCGAATTCTTTCAAATTGTGTTGTAGCATAGAACATTTAATTTCAGAAACTCAGATAATTAAGCTGGGTTCACATCTATGTCGGATGTTCAGATCGGAGCCTCTAGCACAGATTTCATAAAAAAATTATGGAAAAAATAGCACAGCATGCTGTGGTATTTTTTCATTAAAATGACAGCCACTACAGTGGAAATCCAACGAAACCCATTGTAGTCAATGGGGTGTTTCAGGCACCATTAGTGTCCATTATTTAACAGGCTTGCAATGCCCTTCAATGTAGGTTCCAAATGGAACCTCTGATACAGATGTGAATCGAGCCTAAAAGTGGTTTTATAAACTGTTTTTTTTAGAAAAATGCCACTGTAGTTTATATGCATATTTGTCAGTCAAAGCCAGAGTGGATCTGCATGGAAAGAAAAGTATAAGTTCTTCTTTTATGTGACCAATTTGTTCTGGATTTACTTCTCACTTTGGTTCAAACAAATGGCAACAAAACCGCAGTTAAAAAAAAAAAATGCATGTGAAACGACCCAAAGGGCTGTGTCGTTTGGCTGACTGGGAGATTTATGAATGTATAACAAATGGTAGAAGAATACAGCAGTAGTTATCAGGATTGCATGGATTAAGCCTTCAGCTATTAAACCTTGATAAGCTTCCAATCTAATATCCAAGAAAACCACTTCAAACAGCTCTGTTAAATCGCCAATTATCTGTGATCTGAGGTTAGCATAGACTAGAAGGGGACATTGAACCCAGGGAGATATTGCTTTCTATGATTTAATTCAGTAATTTGTCTTAAGAAGCTACAAACATTTCTCTGAAACTCATGCAGAAAGCCTAATAGTCCTTCTTCCCCCACCCATAAACACTGATTGACAGCTCATTGACAACTTCTACAGGAAAGGCTGTCAATCACTGTTTGTGGGCGGGAAAAGTAGGACTCACAGTTTTTCTGTATGACTCCTAGAAGCATTAAATGAATGCACAAAGGATGGATTTGCTGTGGAAACAGATCATGCTGATTTTGGTATGGATTTCACCTGTAAAATCTGCAGTAAGTCTGTAATGGAAACTAGCATGCTGCAGATATAAAAATCTGCACTAAAGGTCACTTGCCACACAGAGAATTTTTGACACATGGCTATGAGTTTTCTAAAATCCCATCATAATTACATAGTTTTTAAGGCCGAAAAAGACAGGTGTCCATCCAGCTCAGCCTATTGTGCTATATTCCTTCCCAACTCCAATCTGGCAATCAGAATAAATCCCTGGATCACAGACCCTGCTTCAGAATCCTAGTCACTATAACTTGTTATATTATTACATCTAGAAATGCATCCAGACCCTTTTTGAACTCTGTTATTGAATTCACCATGACAAGTGTCTCTGGCAGAGAGTTCCACAGTCTCACTGCTCTTACAGTAAAGAATCCCTTTCTATGTTTATGTAGAAACCTTCTGTCCTCTAGATGTAGAGGATGCCCTCTTGTTGTGGATAGAGTCCTCGGTATAAATAGATCTTGGGAGAGATCTCTATATTGACCTATAATATATTTAAACATATTTATTATCTCCCCCCGAAGCCGTCTTTTCTCTAAACTAAATAATCCTAACCTTGCTCATCTTTCTGGGTATTGTAGTTAGAGATGGGCGAATTTCTCAAAATTCGGTTCGCTCACTTCGCCGAATTTCCCGACAAAAAATAACTTCGTTCCGAATTACTTGGGACGAATCACATTAAAAAACAGCTATTTCCAGGCTGCACAGAGCCTGCAGGGTGATGTAAGAACGTTGTGCCGTGCTTAAATATGCAGAGGGAGCTTGGTTTGGTCTTCATACAATGTTGTGTTTTTAGTATGACACGCACATTCCCGCTCTTAGAATCGCTTCACTATAAAATTCCCTGGGCACTTAAGAGGGCAAAACTGACCAAAAAACTCAAGCGGGAATGTAGCCTGATAAAGTCATGCCAGCGAAAGCTGGAAAAAAACAAGCTGAGAGCTCAGGTGGCAACATTAGTGACAGAGAGTGGAGGTGACGGCGGCAGGAACATCAGCATGAGGTCAGAGAGTGGCACAATGACATTTTGGAGGTGGCAAAAACAGGAATAGGCCACAGAGGGGCACAATGACACAGTGTGTAGGCCCACGGCAGGAGCCACAGCAACAGCATGAGGTCAGACAGTGGCACAATGACATTCTGGAGGTGGCAAAAACTGGAGTAGGCCACAGAGTGGCACAATGACACAGTGTGGAGGTCACGGCAGCCAGCCCAGCAGCATCATGAGGTCATACAGTGGAACAATGTCTTTCTGTAGGTGGCAAAAACAGGAGTAGGCCACAGAGTGGCACAATGACAGAGAGTGGAGGTGACGGCGGCAGGAAAAACAGCATGAGGTCAGAGAGTGGCACAATGACACAGTGTGGATGTCATTGCACCAGAAACAACAGCAGCATGAAGTCAGACAGTGGCATAATGACAGAGTGTGGAGGTGGGTGGCAATACCAGTCCCTGGTAGAGATGGTGGTAGGCAGGGAGAAACTGTCAGCAGTTTGTGTGGCATCAGGCGGGTGCGGCATCAGAATAGTGGCTGAGGCAGGTAGTTTGAATCCAACTTATTTCCCCACAGTTTGGGTGAGGCGTCATGGCTGATGTAGTCTGACGCCCAAGGCATTGGTGTGTGGAAATCCTGGCCCCATCCACGCCTGATTCATCTTGACAAAGGGCCCGTCTTTTCCCCTTTCCCCCCTTGGGCAAAGGGGGTTTTCCTTGGGGGAACAAAGGCCCCCCCCCCCACTGAAAACCCCCCTCCCGATGCCCACTAAATGGGCCCGGGGGGACAGGGTTCTCCACTGCAAACCGGGAAAAGTGGGCCCCACAAACCAGTTTTTTGGGTTTCCCCGTTTGTTTCCCGCGGAATCTTCAACGGGGTGGCAGGGGGTGCTGTCCAAATTTCCCCCCCACCTGTTGGGTTTAGGGGCTGTTTCCCGGGCCTCTGCTGCTTTGGGGAATTTCCCCCCTCCAAAAAGGGGGGGTGAAGGAAGCTGCCCCATCAGGACTTTCCATCTTAGGTTTGTGCTGATGGAGCTGGTACTGCTCCTACCCCCCACCTTCCCCCGCACCGCGGGCCCGTAGTACTTTAGCGCTGAAGAACCCCCCGGTCCCGAAAACCCGTAGAGGAGGGACGAATTTCCCCATAGGCGCCCAAAATGACTAAGGAGGATTTCCCTATAGTATTTTAGTTTTTCCCCCCTCTCAATGCTGGGAAAAAAATCCCATTTTGGACCGGGAGCAAGTGGGGCCAATAGGGTGGAGAGCCAAAAAAGTCATCCCTCTGCCGGTGCTGACGTTTTGGCTGTCACTAGCCAGGCCAAAACGCATGTGTGGGCCATCTGCACAATTTACTCCCAGGGGGTCCCTGCCTCCTTTCCACGTATACTGCCCCCGGTGGCTTTTCGGGGCTTTTTGCCTCGTTTCCTCATCTCCATTCCCCCCTCCTCCCAAACTGCCCCCGCTCCTCCTCTTTGTCCCCTTTTGGGGAAAAATCCACAATTTTCCCCGAAAATCCCCTGCTTCCCCTTTTTCCTCCTCCCCTCCCCCTCCATTTTTAGTCCCCCCCAAAAAAAGCATGTTTGGCCCTTTTGGGTGTTTGTACCACTCTCCAGTCCCCCGCCCAGACAATTTTTCCCGCATCTGTTCCGGACATGAAGCAGTGGAATTTAAAGTTTTTCCCCCCGTAGTCCTGGGACTGACAAAAAAAAAATGGCCCCCCCCGAATGGCCTCAACAAACGGGAGGTGTCACGCATGACTGCCACTGGGTGAAAATCAAAATTACACGGGGAGGGAATTTCCCGTCCGCCTGGGTCTTTAAAAAATCGTTAATGGCCTTTCTCGTTCATTCAGTCGGTCCAACTTTTGCAGGCTGGAATTTCCCAAAGGGTGGAAAAATCGCATATCAGAGTGGGGTTTGGGGGGGGGGGCCCGGGGGTTTTCTTGTTTTTGGGGAAAGAATGAATGGGATGCACAGTTTTCCCGGGCCCTTTTCGAATCTTTTGAAGATCCCGGGGGAAGAAATTCGGAACCCTTTTTTACAACCAATTGAAAAATTTTGCGCCTTTTTTGGGGGCATGGAAAAAATCCCCCTTGGTTGGGAGCGCGGGCAAAAAAAGGGTTATTCCCAAATTTTTGCGTCACCATGGTTCCAATTTTTCGTTTTGGGCGGGAAAGCCCCACATCGATTTCCTTTCTGCATGACGCGGAGCAGTTGTTATCCCCCGTTTGACCCTTTGTTCCGGGGGGCAAACCCGAGGTTGCCCTACACATGTTGGGATTATGGAGCAGTACTTTTGGAGGCTGGATGGTGGTGGTGGTGGGGGGGGAGGGGGCGGGGCTTTGGGGGCAGGAACCCCCGTTTGAAACGTGGGGGGATGAAAGGGCGTCTCCTGACCCAAATTGTTTGGGGTGCCTGGGCCGGAAGTTTCATTCACCCAAAGGGGGCCCAAAAGGACTTTTACGGGGCCCCACCGGAGTTAAAAGCTCCAGCGTCCCCCCTTTGCCTGCCCCCATTTTGGGAAAAAACCGAAAATTAAGGGATTTGGGCCCCATTCTGTTCTACATATTTATGGGGGGTGCTGGTACTGCCTTTTTTTGGAAAAAAAAAATTTTTTCGGCTTGGAACCTCCCTCTCGGGTGGCACAAACCCTTTGTTTCTTGAACGGTTGAAAGTCCACCATTTTTGGAAAAGGGGGGACTTCAGCCCAACAAACTTTGGGCCCGGAGCACGGTCAGCTTTTGCACCTTAGGATTTTGGACGCATAATGTTTTCCCTTTTTTCAATCGCCTCGTGAACGACTTCTGGCGCCATGAGCAGCGTGGGGCAGGAGCATCTGGACCGGGAGATGTGTCAAAGAGAAACAGCTCCCTTCTGCAGAGGTGGTGGAGCCTTGACTGGCTGCAATGGCATGCGTGCCACTGGCGCTGCTGCTGCTGCTTTGCTGCGGCGGCAGGATGGACCACCACATTTTGAGCCCGTTTCTCCCAGGCCACCGGATGGTGACGCTGCATGTGTTGACGCAGGCCGTGGTGCCAACGTTAGCTCCCGGCCATGCTTCACTTTCTGCCTACAGATTCTACATATACCCATATTCGGCTCCTTTCGGTGTCTTAGCAAAGAACTGCCACACCGCCGAGTATCGGATTTTACCGCCAAACGTCCGCACTGAGTGACTACTGCCGCCGCTGCCTCGCTGAGCCCCTGCCGCTACTTTCTTGGACCTGCGAAGTGGGTTTTTTACCCCGTGGCGCTTGGCTTCCCCACCTCACACTGCTGCTTATCCTGCTGACTCACAGCCACACAACCCACTTGCTGGGTGCGCCGCTGCCCGACGCACAAGCTGACGGCCTCCCCTCCCTGACGATGATGAAGCCTTTTCCCCACCCAGCTCCCCAAGTGCGCTCGGCTACATCATCATCTATTTGTGTTTTCATCGTCACTGTTGTCCTCATCACCGGTCTTGGTTTTGCAGGGCTGACCCCTCACAACATGAAACCTCCCATTTCCACTCTCAACATCTATACTTTGCCACCTACTGCATGAAGCAGGGGATATTGGCCCCATTTCTTCGCTGCCAAGTAGCTGCTGACTGCCCTCCTCACATGGTTCATCCTCGCTATAATGTGGCATTGAGCCCAGCCACATAGTAAAATCTCTGGCTGAAGGAACCGGATGGGACAGAGGCGGGTTGAGGACAGGTGAGGGCCTCTGACCCGCTCCCGGCCATACCAAATAAGGGTTGTGTCTGACTTTTCCCACCGACTCTTGGCTTGGTTGTCAGATGTCACCTGGAAGTAAGTGGATGACCTAGTCAACCAATCAAGAACCATTGGGTTGCTGAACAACACACGGCCGCTAGATGACAGCGGCAGTTGTGGCCTCACCGAGTGACCCCTGCTTGCGATGTCCCTTTGCTGTGCGGGCGACCTGGGCCTGGAATTTTTTGTGCCTTCCCCACTCGCAGGTGAAGAGCCTGCCACCTCTTGTCTGACTACTGTTTGTTCTAAAATGTACAGACACTGTTTATGAAGATATCTATATATGATAAATAACACCCTGTATTTGACTCCAAATGAACCCACTAAGAAGCTTGGGAAACCCCTTTTGGATATAAATTGCGCTCCACAAATGGGCAGGAAAAATTGACTTGTATGTGCTGTTTAAAATCTCTTTTGTATTTTACTGAATATAAAAGCACAAACGGCTTAAATTAACCTTGGATATGAATTATGCTACAGATTTCTTCTGTGGGGGTTTGAAAAACAAAGTTTCTTTTACTGAGTACAACTGCAGAACAACACTTAATTAACCCTTGGATGTAAATTACGCAAAAGAATTGAGCAACCAAAAACTACAAGCTTTGTAGCGTGTTACAATGGCGTGTTTTTTACGCTACACAACAAGAGAAAAAATTGTAATTAACCTTTGCTTGTGAATTATGCTACAGGAAAAAATTTTATTTTGGCGGTGAAAATGAGTTTATTTTAGTCACCACAGAAGAAAACCAACGCTTAATTGACCTCTGGATGTAAATTGGGGCCAACACTATGAGCAACCACAAACTATGAGCTTTGTAGGGGTGTTACAATGGCGTGTTTTTTCGCTACACAACAAGAGAAAAAATTGTAATTAACCTTCCCCTTGTGAATTATGCTACAGGAAAAATTCTTTTTTGGCGGTGAAAAAGACGGTTTATTTTATCACCACAGCAGAAAAACAACGTTAATTGACCTTGGATGTAAATTGCGCAAAAGAATTGAGCGGGGCCAAAATGAAGTGGTATTTGTATTGTAAAAACGCTGTTTCTTTAAATTAATAGAACATGAACAGGTTTAGATCCCCTTTGGATATTCAATGTGCTGTGAGCAGATAGCAATAAAAATGTACATGCAGCTGCATTGGACGCACACTGGACTTCCGTTCCAATACCCCACAAAATCAGAAATAGAACGTTAAGAGTAGCAGTCTCTGAGACAAGCTGAGACACCACCCAAAAATCGCTGTATAAAAATCAGTTCTTCAGTAACAATCAGCCGCGGCAGCACCTTCCCTGATCAGTACAGTGAGATCGGTATGAGCTCCAGCGTCGCGCCGGGCTTATATGGTGCGGGACGTACAAATCCCGCCCCGGTCTCTGATTGGTTTCATCTCTGCACTATGTCCATGCAGGCTATGCCCTTCTTCCCCCCAGAGTGCTTTGCCCCCTGTACCCATGTGCTCGCAGCCATTTTATCAATCAAAAGCACACTTCGTTCACCCGAAGTACCCCAAACTTCGACTTCGTTCAGAACCGAATTTTTCCTGAAATTCTAAACGAATTCCACTTCGTTAGAATCAATTCGCCCATCTCTAATTGTAGTCCACCCAGTCCTTTTATTATTTTTGTTGCCCGCCTTTAAACCTGTTCAAACTCTACCGTATCTTTCGTATAAACTGGTGCCCAAAACTGTACACAATATTCCATGTGTGGTCTAACCAGTGACTTGTATAATGGGAGAATGATGTTCTCATCATGTGCATCTATGCCCCTTTTAATACACACCATAATCCTGTTTGCCTTGGCAGCTGCTGCCTGACACTGGCTGCTACAAGTTTACTCTTCAGCAGTCCTTCTCTATGTCACTTTTTCACAGCATTTTTCTGTTTAACATGTAATCATGGAATAGATTTTTCCTCCCCATTTGCATAACCTTACATTTATCTTTATTAAACCACATCTGCCACTTCTTGCCCAGCCCCCAAAACTTATCCAGAATCCCTTTCTAATAAACACATTACCCTCTATTGTGTTGATTACTTACAGAGCTTAGTATCGTCTGCAAAGATTGATATTCTACTGTGCAATCCATCTGTAAGATCATTAGTGAAAATATTAGAAGATAGGGCCCAATACTTTACCCTGTGGTACCCAACTAATAACAGGGATCCAGTCCAAGTATGTACCATTAATCACCACCCTTTGTTTTCTATCACTGAGCCAGTTACTTACCCACTTGCATTGGGAAAGGTAATTATCTTCAGTTATTGACAAAAAACTGTTTCCTTTATGAGAGCCACAGGTTTCACTTTCCCAATTTATGCCTGGGTAGTTAAAGTCGCCCATAATAACAACTTCATTATCATTAGCCGCCTCATCTATTTGCCTGAGGAGTACATCTTCCATGGGTTCTATTTGGGGGTCTATAGAAGACACCTAGTAGAATTTTATTATTGTTATTATCCCCCATGTATATCTACCCATAATGACTCCACATGCTCATTTCCTGTATCTATATCTTGCCGCACTGTTGGCTTCAGACAGGATTTCACATAGACATACACCTCCACCCATCCGGTGTTTATGATCTCTTCTAAATAAACTGTAACCCTTTAAGTTAACTGCCCAGTCATAGGTCTCATCCAGCCATGTCTCAGTTATCCCCACTAAGTCATATATTTTTTCAGCAATAAGCAATTCTAATTAATTTATTTTGTTGGTGAGACTCCTGGAATTGGTCAGCATGTGATTTAGAGATTTTTTGGTTTTCATTCTTTTAACCCTGTCCTTTTTAACTATTACTATACCCCCTCCCTCCACTCCTGCTGCTGTTTTATTACTATTTCCCAGCTCTCTATCTTCACTATTTTGCACGCTATATGTATAGTTGTCCTCTCCCCTAGTCTCTAGTTTAAATATTTCTCCAACTTCCTAGTCATTTTGTCCCCCAATACAGCTGCACCTTTCCACATTTGGCTAGTACTGTAAAGGCACTGCTTTGGATTTTCAGTGCACAAATCCACACAGAAAATTAGCAGCAAATCTGTCCTGGGTGCATTTCTCCTTTAAAGGAGTGTCATCATCTCACCTCTGCTACCCCCACCAACTTCGGAAATGGGCCTCTTAAAGTCTCTGTGTAAAATAGAGAGTTGGTTGTGCCTGTGTTCTACTCATCTTTATTTTCTACGGGACTACCAAAGAAAATAATAGAGATCAGTTCTCGAAACTCACTTAGAAAAGTAGAAAGTTGTGTGCATGCATGACTGACTTGAAGTTCGGAACAGAAATTTTTAGATAGGTGTGAGGCCCATTTTTTAGATAGGCATGAGTCCCAGTGGTTGGACCCACACCTTTCACACATTGATGGCATATCCTATCGAACTGTCATTAATGTGTGGAATGGGAACACCTCCTTAAGGGTAATTTCACATGGGGAGGATCCACTGCAAAATCTGGAGCTGCATTTCTTCAGGTAAATCCATACTTCAAAGCCTGCACCTGTAAAATTTTATGCAATTGTTGTCAAGGATTTTGTTGCAGATTTTTCTGCAATTTTTTTTCCACATTGACTTTAATTGGAACTGGTATTAAAGCCAATGTGAGAGATCCATGACAAATTCCACAAAAAATTCTTCACTAATTGGTGCAGGATTCAAAGTATGGATTTCTTTGCAGAAATACAGCAAATTTATTGTATTCTTAACAGTGTTTTACCTCAAAATACAGAACTAAAATTATAGGAACTATGGGTGACATATATAAATGGGAATGCACAAGTATTCTGGCATACTTTGTGCCAAAAAGCTGTCGTAGCCCTGTTCTATAGATGTATGAAAAGTACACTTCAAACTATGGCGCGAGATGCGCATGTGCAATACTTTTTACTGTGCCAAAGATTTGGGGCGTTCTGGAGGCATCGCGCCACATTCGTAGGATTAGATACATTTATGCATGTTTGACTCCAAACCTAGGCGCATAACAGTTAGAACAGCCAGACCAGGGTAAAGGTGGTGCCTGAGCCAGACTTGTGGTATTGGCTCTACACTGCCCTGTATGTATGACCTGCAGAAGAACAGCCAGACCAGGGTAAAGGTGGTGCCTGAGCCAGACTTGTGGTATTGGCTCTACACTGACCTGTATGTATGACCTGCGAAGAACAGCCAGACCAGGGAAAGTGGTGCCTGAGCCAGACTGTGGTATTGGCTCTACACTGCCCTGTGATGTATGACCTCAGAAGAAAAGACCAGGGTAAAGGTGGTGCCTGAGCCAGACTTGTGGTATTGGCTCTACACTGCTCTGTATGTATGACCTGCAGAATAACAGCCAGACCAGGGTAAAGGAGGTGCCTGAGCCAGACTTGTGGTATTGGCTCTACACTGCCCTATATGTATGACCTGCAGAAGAACAGCCAAACCAGGGTAAAGGTGGTGCCTGAGCCAGACTTGTGGTATTGGCTCTACACTGCCCTGTATGTATGACCTGCAGAAGAACAGCCAGACCAGGTTAAAGGTGGTGCCTGAGCCATACTTGTGGTATTGGCTCTACACTGCCCTGTATGTATGACCTGCAGAAGAACAGCCAGACCAGGGTAAAGGTGGTGCCTGAGCCAGACTTGTGGTATTGGCACTAGACTGCACCTGTATGTATGACCTGCAGAAGAACAGCCAGACCAGGATAAAGGTGGTGCCTGAGCCAGACTTGTCGTATTGGCACTAGACTGCGCATGTATGTATGACCTGCAGAAGAACAGCCAGACCAGGGTAAAGGTGGTGCCTGAGCCAGACTTGTGGTATTTGCTCTACACTGCCCTGTATGTATGACCTGCAGAAGAACAGCCAGACCAGGGTAAAGGTGGTGCCTGAGCCAGACTTGTGGTATTGGCTCTACACTGCCCTGTATGTATGACCTGCAGAAGAACAGCCAGACCAGGGTAAAGGTGGTGCCTGAGCCAGACTTGTGGTAATTGGCTCTACACTGCCCTGTATGTATGACCTGCAGAAGAACAGCCAGACCAGGGTAAAGGTGGTGCCTGAGCCAGACTTGTCATATTGGCACTACACTGTCCTGTATGTATGACCTGCAGAAGAAAAGGTTCATATATTCTGGCTCATTCTACACTGATTTAAAGCTATTTAGAACTGACCTGTCAACGCCAACGTTCATACATGTCGCCCTATGTATCTCTCCACTTGTGTCTCTTCGATTAGAAATGGTAACATGGGAAATCTGAGAGAACACCCATAACTGAGCATGTAAATAAGTTCAGACAGTTAAAATACTGCATTTTTGATTGTGAGAGGCACCTGTAGCCATTTTTAATGTGGTTTTCCCTCTTGCCTTTTTTACTCAATGTACTATCATAATTTAAACAATGGTGCTGGATTTGTTTCATGACAGCCACAAGCAGCCTCCAAAAGACCCTATTGATTGTCATGGGTACCATTGGGTTTCTGCCATGGTGTAAGTCATATGAATAGAAAAAATAGCACTGCATGCCACATTATTTCTTTCATGATTTTTGGCAGAATCTACAATGAAGGCTCCTAATGGAATCCCCAATGTAAATGTGAAACAGGCCAGAGGCTTTTTTTTAGAGCCGTTGTTTCAAAGGGGGCATCGGATCCATTTAATGATGGACACCAATAGCGCCCAAATACAGTGGGGTCAGTCAGTTTTCATGGTGTTGGGCTACAGCCAGCCATTTCCATCCCCAGTAGATGGTGTCAGGACATCGGAAAGAGACGCTGAAAGAAAAGGAACCAGGGAAATGCAGGGGAAGTAGTCAGTCCGAGGAGAGCATTGGACGGCAGACATGAGGTAGGGCACAGAGTAAGCATACTAGCATGAGTTTCATGACAAAATTCATACCTCCACCCAGTTCTTGTATTTTAAGTTCATCAGTCACATCACATGAACCAGTATTTAGGACTCCTCTGCCCCCCACTGCACAAGAGGTTACTGAGGAAATGGCCTGTTAGCTTCAAAGAATGCAGCGTGTGGAATTTTGCACCTCAAGTAGACTGTGCGGAGACTTGATCATCATCACTGCAGGGGATCAGGCCATCCAGCATGGAAGAATGATATTCCATAGACACATTGCCACCGTAGCGTTATAACCGTACGTCACAAGCACACCCTGATTTCATATTTGTAAATATGAAAACACCACATACGCATAGCTGTCACTTTCTCATTTGTAGTACCAATGGGAGAGATAAACGGGAAACTGGTACCAGGAACAGAGCAGTGACCCCGAGTTTGATACCCCAGCATAACTTGGGCCCATCCGCTGCGCCATTGCAGGCCAAGATATGGTCCATTCCGTGTTAGAGGCTTAAAACCGCTTGGCCCTGGAGGGAGAAGAATGTCAGACCATCCCAGGGGTGTGAGAGGGTGTGACAGGGACATGAGAGGGGCTGTCCCAGTATAGTTAAAAGTGAGGTTCTACATGAGCCCAGGGTTGACTCTATTGGGAGGGGATATATGCTGCAAGTGTATCAGGAGCATCCAGTCAGGACCAGTGGGACGCATTCATCCCCATGTGTGTCCTGCACCAAGCTAACCTCAGTTAACTTGACACATTTTGCGGCTTCAATTGTTTATATTTATACCCTATATGTATTTGCACCTCTGACTAGTATAGCTGTATCTCCTATGTATGTATTGTTTGTCTACCATGCCCTTAAGGTGATTAAATATATAAAATTTGATCCGGAGCTGTTCTTTTGTTTCAATCCACAAACCATGTGTCCATGTTCTCGGTCTCAAATATTAAGCTACCGGGGCAGGTTTTTGGCCAAATATAAACCTGTAATGGACTAGGCTTATATATAACAAGGAATTTGTGGCAATCCTCCCACACTCCCTGGGTCTTCCTATGTCCGTGTGGACAGGGTTTTACTGTGAAATAGTATCGAGCTGACTTTATGTGCCACTTGGGGGCACAGAACATCACGAATACATCCCTATGTGTGGCCGGTGAGCGGGGACGGTGTCTTGACAACTAGAAGACAAGAAATCTTGGAAAACGTTTCAGTGCATTATTCAGTAAGAGAAGCCAGAAAATACCGGCACCGGGTTTGAGTAAGATACAGTCAGACACAGAGGGACTACATGTAAATGAAGAGAGAGACTTCCATTCCCCAAGCGCACCACCGAAGACTGTGTCAGAAGAGGGAGAGAAACCAAAGGCTGATACGTTTCTACTGTGGCTACCAATATTAGATGTGTTAGCCAAGTTAAACCCATGTAATTATTAATAAACCAATAAAAGGACACTATCTTACTACTCTAGTCATTACAGTGGTATCCGTCATTTTAGCAAAATAAAAAAACACTGCATTTTGTACAATTTTTTCTATAGTTATTGACAGACTATGATGGAGTTTCCTAACAGAAGGTTTATAAAAATGTTCCAAACAAGACATAGCAAACTTGCAACCTTTTTCCCATAGAAAATAATTAAAGCTTTGCGGCAAATTTTCCTATAGTTTGTGCACAATAGAAAGTTCATCTGTAGATATCATCTAAGGCTATATTCACACATGCAAATTTGTTGCTAAAAACTGCAAACATAGCCTAAGGGCTTGTCCCCAGGGCACGGGTTTGCAGCCGGTTTTACAGACGGTTTTCGGTTTTGAAAACCGTCAGCAAACCGGCTGACAAACTTTTACGTGGACCGCTATGGACAACTCCGCCCAGTGGTTTTTTTAGACTGCCAGCGGTCCGAAAAACATAGAACATGTTCATTCTTCCGTCCGAAAAAAGGACATGTCTATGTGAAGGGGGAGGGCTAATCGCAGAGAAAATCCGTCCCCCGGTGGCAGTGTGCACAGCCCGAAAACAGTTCAAACACCGGCTGGATAAACCGACCGGTATTTGTCCTGTGCCATGGGGACGCGCCCTAATTCTTACAGGGATTTTCCCATCTGGCTCTTTTCACTCTTCACAGCTTCTTCAGGCTCATACTTTCTATTCAGGCAGCTCTACTAGCTCCTATTCCTAGCTGAGCCTGTTAGAGGGTTATTACTGACGGAAGGGTTGTGAAAAACAATGACACTGTCCAATCAGGATGTCTGGCTATAAATGTGGGCTAGTAGAGCTGTATGTGTCATGAGCAAAAGCTTCTAGTGAGAAAAACTTCCATGTTGCCAAGACACATAGTTAACTGCTGAATGACTCTTTTCCTTTGATGTGATTATACATAAAATGTTCTCTGCAAAATCAAAGACTGAGAGGCTCCATCCTGCTGCTAAGCATTAGGATGTCACCTTCCCCAGGTGGTCAGCAACTAAAGAAACTTATGTAAAGAAGCAGGAGATAGGAACTGCTGTAACTCCTAAATGAAGCAAAATTGGAACAGCAATGTATTTGGTAATGTTTTATTTACTCTCCCTACATTTTAAACTAACAATAGAGGGGAGTCCCCCTTTTAATTTACCTTATCACCTATTTCAGTGTGGTCATATATGGGTGATCTATTATCTACTACATGGTGAAATCCTTACATCATGGCTATGTAATTCTTAGTATTCTAGTTGCTTTTGATATTTTGTCATTTTTGCATATCGTTATATATTCTTTTGTGCTATAAAATGCACATCCTGTCCCAGCACGGCACCACATGCTATGATAAATAAATGTTATTTTTAATTGATCTTTCCAGTCTCCATACTGCAATACTTAAAAAATGGTGCACTGATAAATCACGATTTGTCATAAAGGAAGGACGTACTATGTTTATAAAACAATCAGAGGTCACATTGCAGTTAATTTTTCATATATCAAGTTTAATTATGCTTTACAATAGGTGTGAAGGATTTCAGAAAAACAGCAGCGCTGCTGGTGACAGCCAGGTCACGTGATCAGCTTTTGTATTCAGAGGCAATAACTCACTGCCTGCAGCCAAGATATCCCCTAGAGGACGCTTCTTCCAGAGTGGACTCACACATTCTGTGATCTACAGATTAACATGGCCAGAGTCACAGGACGCTTTGCTTTTGCCCCCCATTTTCTTACAAGCAAAATTTATTCAAGAAATTTTTTTAACGAGGGCCCGGGCACAGATAATTTTAAAAAGCAGGGAATCCCAAAGTATAAAATTGATTCCGCTTCCAAATAATTTTTTTACGTTAAAGGGCCCCTCTTTGCAAATGGGACAAAACGTATCATTTAAAGGGGGAAAACCGCCATCGGTTGAGGGGGGGTTTTTCACAAACGCAAAAATCCTAAAGCTTCCTATTGTATTTAATCAATCCCAAACTTTTTTTAAAACCCTTCCCAATCAATGAAAGAGTTAAAAACTGAAAAACAAAAAATGTGTTTAAAACAAAAAGGGAAAAAGGTTTCTGCTTTCCCAAGGCGGGCCTAAGGGGAATTCTAAAGAATTACAATAAATATCATGGAAAGGGGTATAAAGGCTGTTTTTTTTAAAATTTTTACAGGAAAGCGCTGCAGGGGCCCACATAGAACGGGCGGGGAAAAGGGTTAACCTTTCGCTGACTCCGTTGGCTCACGTGACTGCGAGCATGCTTTTCCTCAGACTGATGGCTTTAAAAGAAAAAAGGGTTTTTAAATTTAAAAACCCCCACCGCAAATGATAAATTGGGCAATAAAAAATTCAATGGGCTGGTAATTACCAATCACTTTGGACATCGGGGAACATTTTTTCAAAATTTTGTCACATCCGTTTCCCCAAAAAGCTTTTACTGAAATTCTCCGATTTTTTTTATTTTAATTTTTAAATTTTTTTTCCCTGGGTCAGAATTTAAACGCCACCCCTATTGCTGAAACATTTTTTTCCCCAAAATTTTCATTCTACCCTGCCCCCGCTGCACCACTGAAAAATTCACACCCAGCCCTGATGATTAACATCAGAAGAATTAATTATGCCTGCCGTTAAAAATCCAGGTTCCACATGGTGATCAAGAAAAATTAAGTTTCTCTGAGCTTCTAAATCATTTCACCTTTTGGGGGGGGCGTTTTTAACTTATATGTTGGACGATGCGCAGTCTGCACTCCTCGAGGCGAAATGATGTACCCTTTGTGGAATCCGCTCGCCACCTTGCTGGTTGTTTTTACTCCTACGCAGTATTTACAAAATGGTTTTGATGGTTCTTAAATGATGAGCCAGATGCGCCGCATTCCCCTATTTTCCAAAGGGAAACGATAGCAGTTTTTAGCAAAGCCATATGCTAAAAAGAAGATTATACCTTGCATACCTCCAGACAACATTGCTTTTTACTATTACCCACACATCAAGTCTTCTAACAACCCCAAATTTTCGTCTGCTTTTAACATTCGCCTTATATTCAATTTTTCAAACCCCCTCCCCCTTTAAGACGTATTTATATATTTATTATTAGGTGCACAAGAGCTGCATACACAAAACGGAGTTTTTTTCGCTTTACTTCTTAATTTACATGCATTGAAACGCTAAAACAAATATCACTCATGCACACATTCCCTTTACAGGGTTATCCTCATCCCATTAATTAGCTTTAAACATGTAGGCAAATACAAATAAAGACTATTACCAAATTCAATACCGTTCTGATTTTGTTTCCTTTCAGAGCTAGAGCAGCTTTTTATCTTCCCGCTTGTACATAACTTCCCTAGGCTGACTATGACAGCACTCAGTCTTTCAGCCTATAGGGAGCTTGTTTATATTTCTTACTGACAAACTTCTGCCCTGTTGTTTAAACCCTTCCATTACTAATGCCCTTACAACAGGCTCAGCTAGAAACAAGCTGATTTGCAACACTGCTTTTGAACCCACAACCTAACCTAGTGGGGAAACTAGGGTGACTGGAAGGCAGGCTCTCTGTGAAGCATGGGGACACTTAACAGGGTTTTCCCACCTGCTTATTTCCATCACTTTCTCCCTGGGCTGCTTATGAAAATGGGGGAGAGTCTTATTAAATAAGGAAAGCTGGTTCAGGAAAGTGGTGCTTCAATTATGCCATTGCAGCACTTGCCTGAATATTCGTGCTCCACCTCCAGAGCCCTGACCTTGATTTTCTCCAGGACTTCGCAATGCCCCGGAACTTAGTGACACTGTTCATTGACAGGTTGCTGCGGATAGCAGGAAAACGCCATGTGCAAAATACTGCCCCCTGATCCTGGCCAAACAAAGTCAGGCAACAGAAC
>JAODAL010036247.1:0-41937 GCA_025379985.1 Phyllomedusa bahiana
TGAATATAACAAAAAAGGGGGAAGGGGCAAAATTAAAATAACACCTATCTGAAATGTATACTGATAATAAAATGGAGTTTTGCACCTAAAAAAGAGACCTGCATTTACAGAAAAAGTGTGTACCCTAAATTTTCAGGCGCCAATATCCAAAATACTTAAATAGAAAACTTTTAATAAAAACATTGCTGCAAGGGCTACACAAGTCTTGGTGAACTTTATCCTATTCTTTATAGAGCTTGTCTATTCGTATAATCAAGATTTTTTTGGACCTTTCTTTCAAGTGTGACTATAAAATTCTGGATTCAAATTGAAGTGCAAGGGGGATATAAACAAAGGTGGAAGAGAAAAAATTGAAAATGAACACTTATCTGAATGTATACTGATAATAAAAGTGGAGTTTTGCACCTAACAAAGAGCCCTGCAGTTACAGAAAAGATTTTGTATCATAAAGTTCAGGCTGCCCAATATCCAGAAATTTTTCAATAGAAAACTGTTAATAATAAAGCTATTGCAGTGCAATGTCTACCTAACTCTTGTGCATTTTATCCAGTATTCTTATAGAGCTGTCTGTGTTCCCCCGCGGGGGCCCCCCCCCCGTTTTCCCCCCCCCCCCTGACTTACAGCGTTAATGCCCCTTTTAAAAATTTCCTCCCTAACTTTATAAAATTTTCCAATCTCTAATCTAACAAAATTTTAAGGACACAGCTAAAGTAGAGGTTTTCGGGAAAGAAATATAATAATTTTCGCTGAGCTTTTTGGAAACAAGCAAGCGCACGCCTTCTGCTCTGAGACCTGAAGACACTGAGGCTGAAACGGAAAACGCTGTTCTATGTAAAACAGGTCTGTGATTTTCCAGCCAATCGCAACATAACACCCATCATACGCGCCACACACTCCCCCTCTCTATTTCTGTAAGCTGATTTGCTGGCCGCCAAAATGACAGAAAGCGCCAAAAGGGTGCGATCTTAATAGATGATGCACAGATTTTAACCTAAATTATCGCATGATCTAAAAAATCTGATCACCATAAAAACTGTGCCGATTTCAACTTTGTAGATAATAATCGCTCAACACTACTTATGCGGAGTGTGCTCAATTTTGTGAGATACAGTATTTTATGAACGTCTATTGAAGTTATGCTTTTTAACTTGAACTTTTTTGTGATACACATAACCATTGTGAAAGATTATGGCCCCAGTGGACCCTCTAGTGCTCTAGTGGCCATTCCAGCCCTGAAGTAAAGTTGTAAGACGTATGTGTACTTACAGGGGACATCAAGAAGAATGGATTTCCGAGTTATCTTCCCCCTGATGGTCTTCATCTCACATGTGATGGTTTTCTGGTGATTTATTTATTGGGTAAGTGTTACAGAAGGGGTATTTTTCCACTCATCGGCCACATTGCTTTTCTTCCATTGAAAAGACAAGGATGTTGCAGGGCAGTTTCCAGGGGGAGCACAGGTCACTGACTTATTTTTGCCAGCAATCACTGTCCCAGGGTCTGAGACGACTGGTTCATCTGTGAGATCTGTATGAGGAACCATTTCAGAGATGACATGTTTTTAAGTTAGCAAAGCAGAAAGCAAGTAGACTACCTGGAGAAGGCAATCAATGTTATCAGTTCATCGTCTGCACCAAGGCAGGAAAATCTCACTTTTCCCTGAGCACCATCAGAATCAAGAGAGAAAAATTTGAAGGTTACATTGGAGTCTTTACTCTGTCCCCTGTTGTTTTGGAGAGTTGGCCCTCTACTGACGCTGAGCACTCACTTTTACTGCTTGTAGGTCATCAGATGGGACAGATAGACTTGAGTAACACCGGACAGTAGGATAAGGCTGAACAGTGGGCTTTTGCTGCCATCCCTAAACTAGAACACACATAAGTTTGGTCTGTGTGGGAGCTATGTGCACAAAATAGCAGTGTATTTTCTAGACTAAAAGCAAAGTTTCTCATTTTTTAGTTTAGGTGTAAGGGAACAATGGAAATGGTTCCTATGGAGGATGCAGCCTGTGATCTCATCATGAGGGATGTATTGCTTCTTGTAACTTGTATCAGTTGTGATGCAATGTGTAGCCTCGTGACATCCAGCACATATAGACCCCAGTGATATCTGATGGTCACACTTACCAGTCACAGAGATGGAAGTTGCATCACTTTTATAACTATATTTCACACTACTGTCTCTACTTTCATCAAATCTGAAGTAATATTCCCCCTCATCTTCTTTCCTGGCGTCGGCTTTTGTCAGGGTGCAGTCTCCGGTATCTGGATTTCCCGCCAGTAGGAAGTTTGGTTTTTGTATGACACTGGATTTATCGTTGGAGGCTACAATGTAATATGGACTGGAGTCTTTCTTTATCCAAAATTCAAAGGAATTAGTGAATATGTTTCTATTACCAGCAATGAAGGTACAAGGAATGGAGACACAGAGACCCTCCTGGACATGCACTGTAGATTTCACTTGTATAAAATAGCCTGGATCCTGGCATGTGATACCTGTAGAAGGAGAAAAGATGGTATTATTACATATCTGTTGTTACATGTATCAAATAATCCACATAGATGCTGACAAAAGTTTTTTTCTTAAAATGTTTTTCTCACCACAATGACTGATTTTAAACACGTAGGTGAGGGAAAATAAAGACTTACCAAATACATTGCAGTTCTGATTTTGCTTCCTTTCAAATTTAGAGGAGCTCTTATCTCCTGCTTGTGTGCACAAACTTTCCTAGTTACTAACCACCTCTCTCTGCTCACGCAGCCCTGGCCAGGATAATGATGTGACTCCCTGCTGTGTCTTATCAGCAGAACAGGAACTTGTCTATCTTTCTTACTTACAAACTTTAACCCTTTAGAGCTTTGTAGCATTCTGCTATGCTGTTTAGATCCCTCTATCACCAATGTGCCTCTAGCAGGTTCAGCTAGGAATAGCAGAGCTTAAAATGGTGTCACTGTTGTAGAACTACCCACCCCTGAACGGGAAGTGGGAGCCTGAAGCTGTAGAAAAACCTACAACCTGAAAAGAAAGAGGGAGCCTGAAGCTGTAGAATTACCTACAGCCTGAACAGGAAGTGTGAGTCTGAAGTTGGAAAACCACCTACAGTCTAAACAGGAAGTGGGAGCTTGAAGGTGTAGAACCACTCACAGCATGAACAGAAAGTTGGTGCCTAAAGCTGTACAACCGCCAACAGCCTGAACAATACGTTGGAGCCTAAAGCTATATAACTGGCTGGCTGTGAAGAGTAGGCTCTATGAAACAGCATAACAAGAACTCCCTTTTAATCTATCTGAATTTTTTTTCTATTTCAGCAAAACCCAACAACACAGAGAATAACGGAGCGGAGTTCGACAGAGGAACAGCCAAGAGCTGAGGTGATTATTATTTTTATTTTTTATTATAGGGAGGAGGGGCGGAATATCTATTCTAAATGGCCCTAACTAACTGCACTAAGTGGCCCTCACTACCTACACTAAGTGGCCCTAGCCACCTACCATAAGTGACCCTCACTACCTATCATAAGTGGCTCTCACTACTTACCCTAAGTGTCCCTAACTACCTACCTTAAGTGGTCCTAACTACCTGCACTAAGTGGTCCTAAATACCTGCACTAAGTGGCCCTATCTGTCTACCCTAAGTGGCCCTAAGTGCCTACCCTAAGTGGCTCTAACTGCCTACACTAAGTGGTCCTAACTACCTACCCTTTGTGGCCCTAACTACCTGCACTAAGATGTCCTAACTGTCAACTCTAAGTGGCCCTAACTGCCTACCCTAAGTGGCCCTAACTACCTGCACTAAGTGGCCCTAACTACCTGCACTAAGTGGTCCTAACTACCTGCACTAAGCGTCCCTAACTGCATACCCTAAGTGGCCCTAACTGCCTGCACTAAGTGGCCCCAACTGCTTCCACTGAGTGGCCTATCTATCTGCCTACCCTAAGTGGCCCAATCTACCTGCCTACCTACAAGCAGGGGCCATATACAGAAGGGAGACTTTACCTACTTAATAGATAGAGTCTGCCACTTATCTAATTTTTAAGGTCTAAACTACCTCAAAGAAGTGTCTTCCTATCCACCTATCTACTCCGGGGGCGTGGGGGGGTGTTGAGGCGGCCTACTATATGGAGTGTGTTCCTATTTACTAGTGGCACAAATGAGAACTCTATAGTTGGTTGGGGGCACATTCACTGTTTGGAGTTTAACATGTTTGTGTGGTAAATTCTGGAGGGACGAGCTGTGGCCGGGTGAAGTTGTCATGGTGGAGGAGCTGAGGACATGCTATCTGATCTGTGGGCCCATGTTATAGAGCAGGAGGAGCTGAGGACATGCTATCTGATCTGTGGCCCATGTTATAGAGCAGGAGGAGCTGAGGACATGCTATCCGATCTGTGGCCCCATGTTATAGAGCAGGAGGAGCTGATGACATGCTATCTGATCTGCAGCCCCATGTTATAGAGCAGCAAGAGCTGAGGACATGCTATCTGATCTGTGGGCTCCATGTTATAGAGCAGGAGGAGCTGAGGACATGCTATCTGATCTGTGGGCCCATGTTATAGAGCAGGAGGAGCTGAGGACATGCTATCTGATCTGTGGGCCCATGTTATAGAGCAGGAGGAGCTGAGGACATGCTATCTGATATGTGGGCCCCATGTTATAGAGCAGGAGGAGCTGAGGACATGCTATCTGATCTGTGGCCCCATGTTATAGAGCAGGAGGAGCTGAGGACATGCTATCTGATCTGCCCCATGTTATAGAGCAGGAGGAGCTGAGGACATGCTATCTGATCTGTGGGCCCCATGTTATAGAGCAGGAGGAGCTGAGGACATGCTATCTGATCTGTGGGCCCATGTTATAGAGCAGGAGGAGCTGAGGACATGCTATCTGATCTGTGGCCTCATGTTATAGAGAAGGAGCTGAGGACATGCTATCTGATCTGTGGGCCCATGTTATAGAGCAGGAGGAGCTGAGGACATGCTATCTGATCTGTGGGCCCCATGTTATAGAGCAGGAGTAGCTGAGGACATGCTATCTGATCTCTGGGCTCCATGTTATAGATCAGGAGATGCTGAGGACATGCTATCTGATATGTGGGCCCATGTTATAGAGCAGCTGAGGACATGCTATCCCATATGTGGGTCCCATGTAATAGAGCAGGAGGAGCTGAGGACATGCTATCTGATCTGTGGCCCCATGTTATAGAGCAGGAGGAGCTGAGGACATGCTATCTGATCTGTGGGCCCCATGTTATAGAGCAGGAGGAGCTGAGGACATGCTATCTGATCTGTGGGCCCCATGTTATAGAGCAGGAGGAGCTGAGGACATGCTATCTGATCTGTGGGCCCAAGTTTTGTTGGTAAAGGTTCAGTAGAATTTGTACTGAATTCATTTAAATCCCTGCTAATTCTGAGTTAAACAGTCCAGTGTGTGGTCTTATCAGTGATTGACAGCTATCTCTGTATGCGCGCTCATACAAGGCTGACAATCACTGATGACTCCACCTACTGGACTCCTTAACCCAGAATTAGCAGGAATTAAAATAAATCATGTGTAAAGTCTACTTTCAAGAAAATATATCATTCTGCCCCGCTCTTCCTTCTCTATAATCTGCTGCCCGTCGATCAGATAATGTGTGCAATGTGACAGGTTCCCTTTACGACATCTGAGTTACACAATAATTATATTAACTAGACATGTAGGTTCAAAATTAATGATAAAACAATAAAAAAAAAAATGTCAATTTTTATATGGCAGGAATGGGGTTAAAGTGAATTTTCCCATTGGATAGAATAGTGATGAGTAACAGGAAACATTGAGATAGTATTGTATAGGACAGAACTCAGATATATAAGTATGGATCACACTTACCGCTCCACAACTGGGACAGGACCATGATTTCCAGGAATATCCACATCCCGCAGACGCTTCTCGGCTTCATCCCGACCCGGATGTTATTGACTTCTTAAGAAACTCAAATAGAAAGAATGTATCAAAATTACAAAAAGTTACATTGAGCAGATTGGGAAGTTTCCTCTGAGGAGAACAGAGGCGTCTCTCTCTCTCTCGTTTCTTACTTCTCACATCTTTATACTTGTTAATTATCACATCCTCATTTCCTGTGATTTTACAGAAATAAAGTCACACGACCAGAGCGGCAGATAAAGTCCGTTCCGTGGTTTAGAGGTTCCTCAAAATGTATTAAATTGTTTATTTATTGTAAGAATTGTGTTTTTGCTTTAAGTTGCAATTTAGACTCAGTTGGGGACGTCGGCATCAACATCAAGACTCTTATTCACCAATGACTTTGCACTTATTTTAGTGAATTTTGTCTCAAAGCATCTTATCCACTGTGTGACATTTCTAAAAGAGGAATGAAAATGATCGCAGGTCACTGCTTCTCCAGGATTCAGAAACATCTATACAATGCAACTTTCTGAGTAAGCGAGAAGCAGGTTGTATCTCTTCTCCACAGACCCTGGAGACTAAAAGTGTCTGGATTTGTCCAAGCAGAGAAATAAAGTCATAGGAAATCACAGCATTAGTTAATGATTTAGATGAACCTGTGCTTAGGTATTGGTTAAAGTGAAGTCACCTCTAATGTGGCTAAAAATATATAAGACAAATGTAGGCAAATAAATGATTAAACGGCTACAAATGTCTGTCATTGACTACAATTGCTTCCAGCTTTGCAGTTGTAATATAGGTGTATAATGAATAGATAGATAGACAGGATAGACAGTAGATAGATAGATAGATAGATAGATAGATAGATAGATAGATATGAGATAGATAGATAGATATGAGATAGATAGCTAGATAGATAGATAGATAGATAGATAGATAGATAGATAGATAGATAGAAGAAAATTTAACTCAAATTCTTATCCTACTTATTTACAGTGTATACACTTAGATAAGGTTGTGGCGCCACTCTCAGGGACAGTTGTGGGGCATACAGTAGTATGGGTGCACCCACAACCCGACATGTGAATTGCGGGAGTACCTGTAACAGGAAGCAGAGCTGCCTCTGAAAACTTTGGACTGCTGAACACCCAGCACTCACACTTAGCAAGCATTACTGACGAGGCGGGGCAATCCCACATAAGAAAAGATGGTAATAAGAGCTGCTGCAAGCCAAATTTCTGGGGTCTTCAAGTGAAGGAAGAAATGAAGTTTGCAAATCAAAACTTAGAGCCACATGTATGAAAACTGTTTAGGTCTAAAACTCACTCTTTTGGCCATAGTAACCTATGGGCAAAAAAAGTGAGTTTTAGCCCTAAACAGGTCCATACATGTGGCCCTGAATGCAACTCTTTTTTTATGTATTTTTCTCAAGGTAATCCCTATCATATGAAAAAAAACACAGCCTTAACTACCTTAAAGGGAGACTATGGGGGTGGGACATGACACAGACACGCAAGAATACCATAGAGCGATTCCCTGTGTTATGCTCCATCCACCTCAGGACATCACGTTTGCCTGCAGTGTTTTTTTTTTTTTTTTCTTGGCATACTATGAATAACACAATAAATGTAAAACTGGATTAAATAAAGTTAAAAATGGGTTTGATCACAGCAGTAACAGATAAAGATATGTTTTAAAAAATAATTTTTATTTAGAAATTAAAAATAACACAAAAGCATAAAACAGTTGAAAATCAATGGTTACTATAGCGTCCTAACTAAATCAAGTACAGATACAAATAGTGAACAGCATAGAAGTTTTAATTGCTTACTTAAAGGGACAGTAATTCAAGGATTTGTATCCCCAGAGCTGGGGGACATGGAATGTTTTCACTTCAGACTTTTGTCTGCACGTTATAAGGATCTTCCTGTATCATTGATTGGCTTTAAACATGAAGGCAAAGGTAAATAAAGACTATTACCAAATACATTGCTATTCTGATTTTACTTTATTTCAGAGTTTGAGCAATTCTTATTCCCTGCTTGTGTACACAGGCTTCTCTAACTTACCGACCACCTCTCTCTGCTCAAGCAGTGGTTGGGAAGGTGATTTCACTCCCTGGATCTGTATCTTATTAGCAGAACTGGAACTTGTGAATGTTTCTTATTGGAAAAACTTTAACCAATTAGAGCTCTGTGACCTTCTGTCCTGCTGTTTAAAGCCTTTATTACCAATGTCCCCCTAACAGGCTCAGCTAGAAATAGCTGAAATGTCAGTCACTGCTGTAGAACCAGCCACAGCCTGAACAGAAAGTGGGAGCCTGAAGCTATTGCTATGTCTACTATGCTTGTAAGTTTGAGGTAAAAATTTTGTAAGCCCATCTGCCCTGACAAGACATCCTTACCCTAAGTGACTTGAGACCGATAGCGCCGACAGACGCAAACCACTAAAAACCCTAACTCCAACTTTGGGTTAGAGTTACAGTCACAATTATAGTTACGGAAGGAGTGAAAAAAATTTGGTCAAAACAGTATTGAACCGAAAATAGACATATTCAGACAGCACCACCAATAGGTAAAGACACATTGGCCATTAAAACTGTAGAAAATACTATTGTTCAGTTGTTCATAATCTTATTTCAATCCTGTAGAGACAACATAATAATTACACAGAGTACAGTGACCATGATGGGAGTGCACACTGCCCTCCGCTTAGTCTATTTCACTTGTATTTCTGGCTGGAGTGAGGGCCCTTTAAGGGGTTTAGCGGTGAAGGTGAGAGGGGAATAGTGGAGGTCGTCTTGATTTTGTCGATATGACGCCTCCTGAATCCAGTTGTGTATTGTTGGCCGTGTTCTCCTGTGTAATAAATACAAATATAATATGAATGTAAGCAATAGAAAATATTGGACCATTGCCGTTCCCACCCTAAATGACCACTAGAATAGTTTGGGTTATACTTCTTAATCGCACCAGATTGGGTCCTTTTTCCCCTATTCACATGGAGCCTACATCACACTTATCGACTGGCACCAAAAATGCACATTTAGGGGATTGATTTCAAGCACATTGGGCGACATGTATGAACTTGGATTCGACATGTCATTTCTAAATGACTTTAAAGCAACGTAGAATCCGACAATATGTATGAACCTGTCCTACTACAGTTCACACTTTTGGCGCATCGTAGGTGTAATCCTGGCGTGAAGCCTATCTGAGCCGCATAAGAAGCGCAATGGTTGATGCATAAGAGAAGACTCCACTGAATTCCTGACAACTTGCGCCATGCTTACTGATGCTAATTATTAAACTATATTAAATAAAATTATTTTCCATTAATATAAAATTATTTTAAAATTAGTGTCTAATTAAATTATATAAAATTAATTTACAATAAAATAGAAAATAAAAATAGAAAACCAATACAGCAATGCATTAGAAAAAACTAAAAATATAAAAGTCAGAATGAAATTTTGTTATTAATATCATTAATTTTTCTATAGAAAAGCAGCGCAATGAATTCTACTCTATATAAAAAAGAGAGGTAACAGAATACAAATGTTACAGTTCTTAACTATGATTGATAGTAATAGCTCTTATCTCTTGCAACATTCTAACCACTGAAACTTTCTAGAAGAGCACTGTGATGTAGTAGAAATTGAAACATTTTAAAGTTAGGATCTTCTGTTCTTCTCTATAGAGATTAAAGCAGTTAATTGAGGTGAATTTTTAATGAAAAAATAATTTATATTATTAAAATTTCATTTGGGTTTTTTTTATTTTTTGTTTTTTTCTAATTAAAAATCTTGCAAAAGATATATTTTTCTACTTTTAGATGGTAAAGTTTAATTTTTTTTCTTTTAAATGTAGGTCAGTTGATCATGATTTTGCATGCTGTATAACAATTTTTGTTCTAAATTTTTTATTTGTTGTGAAAAAAATTAAATGAAACATACTTTAATCATATATAAGCACTTTTCACTTTTTTTTCCTGTCATCAGCCTGTTTTCTACATATAGTAATAGCTGACACCTGAGCTGTTGCTTAGATGCACTTTTAAGCATTTTTGATGACTAGTAATTATCTTTACCCTTTAGGTCATTAAAATTGTGGAAGAATAGTTTTTCTTTTATGGGGAACTTTATTAAACTTAATTTTACTTTTTTCCTCCCACTGGGAAACTTGAAACAGCGATCATTTATACTTTGGGATACTATGGATACTAGGATTTTTTTCTGTTAGTATACACCTATGGACCATGTACTAGGTCATGCCTCTGGCTAAATTGGGGCGCGGGTACGAATCTCTGAACTTCGTCATCTTTTTTCTTTTTTCTTGTATTGTATCTATAAGTGTCAGATTGGGCTGCCTGGGACTCACCAGTGGAGTTGATTTTTGGAAACAACAAAGGAGTTGATCCTTTGGGCCCACCAGTGGGCTGATTCTTAGTGCCCACCAGTGAAGCTGATTCTTGGGCCCGCCAGTGGAGTTGATTCTTGCGGCCACCAGTGGAGTTGATTCTTGAGGACCAACAGTAGAGTTGGTGCCTAGTGCCCACCAGTGGAGTTGATTCTCGGGCCCACCAGTATAGTTGGTGCCTAGTGCCCACCAGTGGAGTTGATTCTTGTGGCCCACCAGTGGAGATGATTCTTGGAGCCCACCAGTGGAGTTGATTCTTGCGGCCACCAGTGGATTTGATTCTTGGGGTTCACAAGTGGATTTGATTTTTGGGGCCCACCATCGATGATGATCCTTGGGACCTACCAGTGGAGTTGATTCTTGGGGCCCACCCTACAGCTATTATATATGTCTACACATGCTGCACATGAAATTTTTCTTTCTACCTCTCTTTCTCTGCCTTTTTCCCCTAAAAGCAGCTCCGGACCAGTCATTCTCAAAGGACCACCAAGGGTTTCCCCTACTCCCTGTGGTCCTGTCCAAGCCTATATTTAATCTAGATATTGCACATAGGTAATACTGCAGTGTGTGGTCAGTAATAATTTGGTAAATGTCACTGCACAAGCTAAACACATAAAAAAGAAATCTGTAGATTTGTATTACTTTGCTTACCTTGGGATTCTGTTCACATGACGTTCATGTATATCTGATCTTCTGATGCTTTCACACAGCCAACCGACTGCTTTGTTCCCATAAAAGTATTCTTTTTGTTAATGTTTTTCCTGAAAATGAATTGGGTAAGTGATCAGAAGATGATATCATGTATATGTATCTGTATTTCAGAAGAAAATGTATATTGTTACATGCTTTTCAGAAACTAGAAGTATCATATTGAAATTGACATATTATTGTGTTAACAGCACACCGTGTGGTCAGCTAGGGTATTACAAGTAAATAGAAGTTTAAAATTTGTTTGAAACATCTTGTGAATTAGGCTTCATTCATGCTACTAAACTGTACACATAAAGCCTGTTTCTTTGACAGTAGGTCCTCTGTCTAGATTTTTAGCATTACAACAACCAGACCATTATAAGACCATGCATGTGAATTCTTACCTTGTAATACAAATGTATGGCAGAGTGAGTAAAGCAATGATGCATGCACCACCTATGAATGCAATAGCTAAATACCAGTATGGAATTCCACCTGTGAAATAAAAAAAAGTAATTAAAAGAAAAATAAATAAATAATAATAATAGTTAAAAAATAATAAAAAACATCTATGGTATATCGTTTTTTTACTGTTTATTTTATTGTTGGTTGTTACATTGTTTGCATCTGTTGGTGAAATCATTGAGTATTGTTATGTATCATTATTTCTCATCATGATTCTCTTGATATTTGACTTGTTTAACCTATAAACCGTCGCATTCTGTTTCAGCATAATGCAAGTTTATTTAGATGTCATGATCACATGTTCGTGCGTTCTTTTTTCTTGCATTACCTTTCAATAAAAGCTTTTTGAATCAGAAAAAAAATCAAAGCTAAAATATTAAAAATAGTGAAAAAAATAAATAAAATGAAAGGTTTGCTATTATTCCAGTTCAAGATTAATGGAATTTGTAGGTCCTCATATCTTATGTTATAACCAGTGCATCAAAGTGGCACAAGTGCTTATCAATGGGGAGACCTAGAAGAGAAAATTTCAAAGTAAAGACAGTACTGACACTACTGAAAAACGAAAATCCTCCAGAAGCACCCGTAAACCCCTCCTAGGCTGAAAAAAATTCCACTATATCATAAGTGAGAAGGGAATAGATTAAACTGATGGGGCAAGTCTCATAGATAGCACAACAGCTGGTGCAGAATCAGGCTCAACATTAAGTTCTAAATAATTTCTCACCCAAGCCTTGCAAACAGTTATAAAGGAACTCTGGAATATCAAGGTAAACGTCCACTTTATTGGCCATAGAGTCGGAAACATAACAGCATTTGCCAAAGCGATTGGAAACAGAGACGAAGTGCAAACACCATGTCGGCAGAGCACTGCATCTTATAGCTGGGGGATTCTCAGGAGGATCAGAGTAGGAAGACTATTATATTTCTAGAGGTTCCAGGACTGAGGGCAGCTGAAATGTTGCCTGAAATAGCCAAATTACTGTTCTCAACCCTTTGTGGAAAAGACAAAGCCACAAGCACAGTCAATAAAACAATTTTTGGAGAACTGAGATCCAAACCAACAATATTCGAACCCCCAAGAAATGTAATTTGTGGTTAATTGAACTACATTTTTCTTGCATACTGAAATCTATATTGAATTAAAGGGATATCTAATCTTTACACTTATCTAGACAAAAAAAACTATTTTACCTAAATATATAACTTTTAAAACTTCAATTAAAATCCATCATTGAAACATCACGTACCCTTAAAGTAGGCATACTATATGCTATTAGTTGGAACGGACTCACCACCTCGATCAGACATATTTCTAGTCCAAGGTCACATTGATCCGTCCTATATCATGTGGTACTAATATGTCCTAATTCCAATCTGGGATCCAGAATATATTTTCTCCAGTTAGGATTGGGATAGCAAAACAAATGTATAGATGTGAGGTTGGAATGACAAACTGATGTCTACCTTCCAGCAGTATGCCCCTGATAGAAGGTAGACATCACTATTTCATTCAAACTCCATACCTATATATTTGTTTTTTTACCCCAATCCTAACTGGGGGAAAATTTAGCCCACTGAAGAAAAGGATTTGAAGGTTCTTGGAGAAACGCATCTGTGTGAATTTTCTATACATGTTTTTTAAAACTACTATTTGAAATTCTACAAAGGGTGTAAGAGGTAATTTTGGTGGGGTCGCTATTCTCAGGGCGGCTACCCCACTAAGGGACAGAATAGCTAACTTTATACTGTAGGGTAAGACTTCTGACACTAAATAGAAGTATATTCTGGAAGCCAGATTGAAAATAGGGCAAATTGGTAGTTGGTGACATAGGACGGATCAATGTGACCTTGGACTAGAGATACGTCTGAAGGAGGTGATGAGTCCGTTCCAACTAATAGTATATAGTACTACCTCCTTTAGGGTACGTGATGTGTGAATTATGGATTTTAATTGAAGTATTAAAAGTTTTGCCTAGATAAGTGTATTAATTGAACTACAGTAGGTAAACATGACAGAAATTCTGCAAAAAAGAAACACATACAAAATGAAGAAAATATGATCCATGTATATAAATATAATGCAGCCTTAATGTAGTTTCACCATAGTGCCATTACATGCCTGGTTTGTCCTGCTTTAGCTTTCAATATGCTCAAAAGGGGGAAGGGTATATTTTTTTCAACTGCATATCATCTGACCCAGTAGGCTTAATATCACCATGCCTTTCCCCACAGTGAACTCACTCTAGTTAAACAAAGATCTGTTTATGTGAAAAGCTGTGAGTAGCTACAATGTAGCTGAATGGTTAGCACTTCTGCCTTTCAATTTAATGGTCCTATGTTCAAATTCCTACAGTAGCCAAAAATGTTGATTATGTTTTGTCTCAATGCACATACCTGACTGAGGTTTCTTTGTTCTTGTTATTTATTTGCACGGTTTGACTATTTACTAAGGAGGAGAGGAGTAGAATGACAGCACTTGGGGTTGAACACTTGCTCAGCAGTGAGTGTGTGTTATTAATAAGCAGGGAAGAGACTGACAGTAGCTGCTTGAGAGGAGAGTAAATGTCTGAGCATGTGCGGCCAGGACTAAGGAGCTCTCATTACTGATCATATTCCATGGAGAGGAGCTGTACACTATGGATTGTCACGGTTGGAGGTAGTGGATCCTCTGGACCACCGCAAGCGATGGCGTAAACCACGCCAGGGAGCGGAATCTAAGTAGGTCCCGGTTTTCACCAGAGCCCGCCGCAAAGCAGGATGGACTTGCTGCAGCGGGGGGTCCTACCAGGTCGCTACCCATGACATACAAAAACTTTGTTTGGCTCTGCACATCCAAAAGCATTTTTTTGAAAAAAATGTAAGCATAGGTGCACACTGGCTAGGCAATAACATACATCTATTCCAAATATCAGTGGCACACTAAAAACTAAGTAAAACATCAAAGGCATATAGGAATTTTTTTGAAAATGCATTACTGCTAAGGAAAATATGAAAACCTGGGATTCTTAGTTTTACAGTTTTTATCAAAAATGTTTAGCTCACCCCCCAATTGCGTCAAGGGGATCACAGCACAGGGTGAGTTCGTAACACTAAATGTTACCTCCTCTTGGAGCCTGTTCAGACTAAACCACCTCAGGGAGTGAAAGAACTCGCCTTTCTGAATAATCCTGCACTGGGTTTAAAAAGAGGTAGGCGGAGTGCAAAAAGCCAATAAGGGAGCCATCTTCATACAGACTACAAAAACTTTGTTTGGCTTGCACATCCAAAGCATTTTTGAAAAAAATGTAAGCATAAGTGCACATGGCAAGGCAATAACATACATCTTTTCCCAAATATCAGTGGCACACTAAAAACTAAGTAAAACATCAAAGGCATATAGGATTTTTTGAAAATGCATTACTGCTAAGGAAATATGAAAACCTGGCATTCTTAGTTCACGGTTTTGATCAGAAATGTTTAAGCTCAGTAATGCAGTAATGCATTTTAAAAAAATTCCTATATGCCTTTGATGTTTTACTTAGTTTTTAGTGTGCCACTGATATTTGGAATAGATGTATGTTATTGCCTTGCCAGTGTGCCCCTTGCTTAAATTTTTTTCAAAAAATGCTTTTGGAGTGCAGAGCCAAACAAGTTTTTGTAGTCTGTATGAGAGTGGCTGCCCCATTGTTTTGTTGCACTCCGCCTACCTCTTTTAAACCAGTGCAAGATTATTTAGTAGCGAGTTCTTTTCACTCCCTGAGGTGTTGTAGTCTGAACAGGCTCCAAGAGAGGTAACATTTTAGTGTTAGGAACTCACCTGTGCTGGGATCCCTTGACACAATTGGGAAAGGTGGCTTAAACATTTTTTATCAAAACTGGGGAACTAAGGGAAACCAGGGTTTTCATATTTCCTTAGCAGTAAGCATTTTCAAAAATTCCTATATGCCTTTGATGTTTTACTTAGTTTTTAGTGTGCCACTGATATTTGGAATAGCTACCCCTGACGTGACTTGCTTGCGGAGGCAGCCGAGGTGTAGCGTGGTACAAAATCGGAAGGCAGGGTCGTAGTCGGGGACAGGCAGATAGGTCAGGACAGGCGGCAAGGTTCGTGGTCGTGGACAGACAGGAAGGTCAGGGCAGGCGGCAAAACTCGTGGTCGAGGGACGGAGGCAAACGGTACGGTACACGGTAATAAGAACAAGACTCAGGAATGCTTTCTTCCTATAGTCTAAAGGGCACTAAAGATCTGGCAGGGTAACCAGGAAGAGGCAGGCTTAAGTAGGGGCAGCGACCGGCAATAGCAAATTAACGGTGCGCAGGCCCTTTAAATTTAACATTGCCGGTGCGCTTGCGCACTAGGGAGCGGGACCGCGCACGCCACGGGACAGAGACTGCAGCTGGAGTGTGGTCAGGTAAGTAGGCATGGGGACGGGTGGAGGGACGAGCGCGGGTCGCGGCACTGCCCGGCAGCAGGGCACGGATGCGCCCGCGACCCGCAGGGGCATCAATGACAGTACAACCCCCCTTTTGGCCTCCCCCCTCTTTCTGGCCTGAAGGAATTTCCGGATTACATTATGGTCCAGAATATTGTCCTCTGGCTCCCAGGACCTCTCTTCTGGCTCGAACCCAGGGTCCCAGTTTATAGCTGGGGATCTTAAGGCGGATGTACTTCGTTTGGAAAACCAACCTTGTTTCCGGGGGGTAGACGGGGAAAGGGTCTTTCCCCGTTTGTTGCTTGCCTTTTCATGGGGGGCCAAAAGCCTGTTGCGGGAGACGGGGCGGTTTTTTGACCCCCATATTGCTTTTAAAGGTGGGCGGACCCAGACCTCCCGGCCGGAACTTCAGGGGCACCGAGAGGGGCAGGAGGGGGGTGGGGGAAGGTTGTCCTTTAAAGAGAAAAAGGGGGGGGGGGGCCCCACCCAAACCCCGGGGTTAAAGGGAAAATTATATGAGAATTGGCCCCATGATAAAGGGTTACCCAGTGTCTTGAGTGCCAAAATGAAATGCCGAAAGGTAGTTCCCCGGGAACCCTGATTTCCCCGTTTCCATTTTTCCCCCTTTGGTTGGGGGTTGGTTTCCCGGGGGAGATGCCCAACTTAACCTGTAGCGGGGGCACAGAGGGAGCGCCGGGAATTTGGGGAAAGCGAGGGGGCAAAGGGGAGACCGGAAAAGGGAAAGAAAGGGGGCCATTTTTGAGAACGATCGGTGACTACCCAAAAACCCCGGTATTATGGGAAAGATGGGGGGGGAGGCCCGTGAAAAAACCCTTACCCCAAATGACCCAAAGCATTTTGGAGATTGGTAGGGGCTAAAGGGAAAAAACCCCCCGGTTTTGTGAGGGAGGAGACTTGTCGGGGACAAAAAGTGAAAGGGATGTACGAATTCCGAACATCTTTAATGAGGTCAGGCCCCAGTAAAAACGAGAAAATCGGGGAAAGAAGACTTTTGTCCCCCCTGGATTACACCCCATTCTAGACCCTTGCCCCCCTTTAAAGTATCCTCTTCCCCCCAGAGGGGCGATCAAATCTCTTTCCCGGGGGGATTTGACGAGATCCACTGGGGGAGGGGGAAAATTAAAGTGTTCAGGAGGGTTTTTGGTTGCCGGGGCTGCGGGTTCACCCCCTATCACTCCGAACCCCGGGAGAGAGCATCGCCTTGACATTTTTTCCCAGTGGGCCGAAAAATGAATGAGAAAGAAAAATTAGGAAAAGGGAAAAGCTTTCCAGGGGGCCCTGTCGGGGATTTGGGCCTTTGGGGCCCGGTCTGCAAATAGGGGGAGATTTTTTTTTTTTGGTCAGTGTACACGTTGACTGGGTGACAAGCTCCTTCGAGGAAAATAGTCCTTCCCCAAGGGGCCAGCTAAAGGCCAGTAATTCCCGGTCCCCAATGGGCAGTCCTCTCTGCCCCCCCCCCGGCGAGAAGGGTTTGGAAAAAAACCCGCTGTGAGGGTCTTATTTTGGGCCCTTTTTGAGAAAGCACGCCCGGCCCCCTCCGAGGAGGCTTTCGCCCTCTTTAAAAAATATGGTTTTCTGTATCTGGGGGAGTACGGGTGCAGAGGCAAAGGCCCCCTTAATTTTAAAAAGGTTTTCCTCCCCCGAGGGCGGCCAGAGCTTTGGTTTAGCTTTTCTTTTTGGGTTTTAGCGCCTTATAGGGGGAAACCCAAAACGAGGAGAATTTTGGGATGAATGTCTATAAAAATTTAGCGAAGCCAAGAACCTTTGTATGGCCCCGGAGCCCCACGGTCGGGGCCCCATGTAAAAAGGGGCAGAAAATTTCGCGGGGCCCATTTGTGGGGCCTTTGTCGGAAAGGGATAAAAGTGGGAAGGGAAAAGACTGAAAGGACAGCCCGGGGGGACGATGGCAGGCAAGGTCCAGCTTGTTTCTCGGAGAAAACGTCCGCAAAATTCTTTAAAAGGAGGGGGGAAGGGCCCCCCAAACAGGCTTAGACGGTAAGGAGGAGAAGCTTGAAGCCCCGGGCGGGGTTTGCCACCATAAAGCGAAAACTGACACCCCGACCCCCACGCAAGACTTGCCCATCTGCCGGGTTGACCCGGGGAGCTTTAGCGCTCCCAGCCCGGGGGCCCCAGAAGAATTTAGACGAAGAAGACGGGGTAACACTTTAAAACGAAAGTCTCTACTTATGCAGTGCTCCCATTGAAAAAACCCAGGGGGTTCGGTGCGGAATTGGATCACTGAGGATCCCCCCATGAAAAGAGGAGATGATAGGGTTTCTTTTGGGTGGACCACAGCGAGGTTATGTGGGACACAAAGGGCAGCTTTCGGGAAAAATTTCCCGCCGTCCAGATTTCCAGGAACGCAGAAGTTTGGGATCTGGACCCCTATTCATTTCCGGGGGTTTAAAACGGCTATGGAAAAACGAGGGGGGGCCCTTGCTCTACCTGGGATGCCTCTCTAAACGTTTCCCTAGGTGCGTGTTTTTCCCCGAACATGAGGTTTAAAGTGGGCAGCCCAGGGGGAATTTTTCGGGGCGGCCCCACAATAGGGGGCATAGGTTTTCTTCACCCCGCCGGGTCAGCCCCTTGCAAAGGGTCAAGTAAAGCTCTGTCCACTTGCAGGGGGTTCCTCAGTGCAGGGGGGAGGGACAACTGGGGTTTGGCCTCGGGAAAATCCAGGAGCTGGGGGGGAAAAATTTAGCCCTCGGGAGGTTCGCTTTCCCGGGCGTAGCTCTTCCCCAACGTTCAAAAAAAAGGTTTGTCAATGAGTGGAAAAAAGAGATGGGGGTCACTCAAAGGGGAAAGGCGAATCACGGGTAGAAAAAGGGGGCCCTTGATTTTGGCTGGGGGGCCCTTTGTTGGGGGGTTGGGGGGGGGAAAAGGCCCGGGCCTCTTTCCATGACAGTTCCGAGGCCGGGGTGGGGAACGTCCCGCGTTTTCACCACCAAGGGTCTCTTGGACACGGATTTAGAAAGGGGGGTTTCAGCAAAAGAAAAACTCGGGTTTTTCCCGAACACCATGTGGAACAGGGTGCGGAAAGGGGGCGAGGGTACCGGTGATTTATCACCCTCTGTCCAGAGGGGGGGTAGCCCAGGCCGGGGCTTTCCGGGAAGAAGGCTGACCCAAATACGCCCTTTGCCCTTTTCCATGGGGAATTGGTTCCCCATTACCTCGATGTGCAGGGAACATTGGGTGATAAAGCCCCTGCACGTTTTGGGGGAGTCCCAAAGGGAATTTGGGGACGGCTTTTAGACACCCGAACCCTTTGGACCAGCCCCGGAGGGGGAACCCAAAGGTGAGGGGGGAAGCCACTGGAGCGGGTTGTTGTGCTGGGTGGCCCCAGGCATGCGGGCATCATGGCACAGAGATGGTAAAAGTTGCGGGGCCCTGCAAAGCGATCTGTTGGGATTGCTGCGAAACGATGGGGGTTTAAAGCCCGGATTTCCGGGTAGGGGGCCACCTTGGCGGGGACCCCATGGCCAGATCTTACTGTCCAAGGGTTTTGGGAGGGTTAGTGGACCCTCTGGACCCCCGCAAGCGATGGTGTAACCCAGCCAGGGGGGGGGGGAATTTAAAGAAGGCCCGAGTTTCACCAGAGCCCGCCCCCAAAGCGGGATGGAACTTATGAGGGGGGAAATCTTCCAGGTGCCCACCCTGACGTGACTTGCTTGCGGAGGAGCCGGGTGTAGCATGGTACAAAATGGGAAGGCGGTCGTAGTCGGGGTAGGGGAGATTTGGTCGGGGCAGGCGGCAAGGTTTTGTGGTGTGGACAGGAGGAAGGTCAGGGGGGCGGCAAGATTCGTGGTGAGGGGGACAGAGGCAAACGTTTCCGGGGAAAAGGTAATACGAACTAGACTCAGGAAAAGCTTTCCAATAGGTTTTATGGGCACTAAAGATCTGGCAGGGGGAACCAGGAAAGGGGGAGGTTAAATGGGGGGAGGAGCCGGGGAAAAAGCAAAATTACCCGGGGCGCTGGCCCTTTAAATTGCACCTTTCCGGCGCGGGGGCGCATGGGGGGCGGGACCGCGCCCCGCCGCGGGACAGAGGGTGGGTGCAGGAGCGTGGCCGGGGGAAGTTGGCATGGGGGCCGGGGGGAGGGAAGGAAACGCGCCCGGACCCTACATGTGGCTCGCAGGGCGCCACCGGCAGCGGGGCACGGATGCCCCCCCGGACCCCGGATGAAAGGGCGCAGGGGTAAACCGGACATGGATCCCTTTAAAAAAGTAGGTTTTTAAAAAAAAATGGGATAGAAATTTTTTAATTTTTGATTTAATGGTTTTAAAAATTTTTATTATTTTTTGTTTTCAAGCTTCACACATCAATTTTACTTGGTAGAAAAACCTCTTTAAAGAGTCACCAACTAAAGCTGTTACTGGACACAAGCTCCTTTCAGGATAGGCATCATAGAAAATAACACATTGATCAATTTATGGGTCCCAGAGATTCAATTTATTTGCCCGCAGGAGGGTGGAAATTTACTATTCCGGTCTTTCCAAGACCCAATTTAAAATGGCAAAACAAACAAATATCTGAAATCATACAAAGCAGGGGAAAAAGCCTAGGGGAACCTTTCATGAATAGGAGATGGGGATTTTTATTTTGGTTACTTAAAATATGACATGACATGAGAGATAAAGGAGAAGATGAGGTTATGGGGTGTATGAATGAGATAGGGGAAAGAAAATGGGAAAGGGGAAAGGGGGAGGGAAAAGGAAAAGAAGATGAGAAAGGGGAAAAGGGATGGAAAGGGAAAAAAGAGAGGGAAAAGTTTAATAAAAGGGAAAAGGGAAAGGGGAAATATGAGATAAAAAGGGGTGGGGGAAGTTGATGTAAAGAATGAAAAAAGATGAGTACTAGGTGAAAAATGAGAAGATAAATGAAGAGGAGGAGAACAACATAAAGCGATATAAAGGAGAAAGAGACGAAAAACAAAATGAGAAAAGGGATTAGAAAAAGGAGAAAAAATTTGAAGAAGGAGAAAAATCAAAAAAAACAGGTAAAAAGGTAGGAAGATGAAGAGGAAAGGGAAAGGGGAAAGGGGAAAAGGAGAAGAATAGGGATAAGGAAAAAGGGGTAAAAGGGGGGAAATTGGGGGGAAGAAGGAAAAAATTAGGGCACCCGGAGAAAATACACGTTTGGGAAGGGAAATTTTGTAATAGTGAGAAGTTGAAAAAATAAAAACCCTTTAGAAAAAAAGGGGAAGGGAAATAAAATTTTAATGTTTAAAAAGACAAAAGGAAGCAAAAATTGGGGAAAAAACCCTTTTAAAACAAATTCATACCACGGTCTTTTCTTATCCCGCTTTACCCCGGGAAATTTTAGGAAAAGATAGAAGATGAAAAATTGTTAAAAATACAAACAAATTTAAAATTTTAAACAATTCACAAAACCTTTAAGGTCGGGGCTTCAGATAAATATATGAAAGGGTTGTCTGAGTTTTCCTTTAGAAAATCAACCACATCCTTAACCTCTTAACAATCAGGGAGTTTTGGTCCCTAATAATTTGACACACATTGTTTTTTAACACTGACTTTCTCATGTGTTGCCCTATTAAATAACAGTTAAAGCACTTATTTTTGTTGTTTTGCTTTTTAAGCACCTAGGTCTTTATTTAATAGCAACTTTTTTTTTATTTTTTAGTTCTTTTATGAGTACAGAATATAAACAGATACTCCCTTGTAGTCCTTTATTATTTTATTGTGAAACCCACTTCCATAAAGAGAAGAAATACTGAGGCACTTAATTTATTCTGTAATCAATTCTTGAAAATAACTAATGTTACAGTAACAGATGTAGCAAAGTTTAGCTTGACCGTAATGTAACCCGCTTTTTTGTTTCTCGATTTTCTGCAAATAAAGGCCATTGGAAAACATTGAAAAAGTAAAGATAGCTTTTGTTATTTGTCACGTCTAGCTCTACTACATCTGAATATTGCATCAAAATAATACAATTAGGTTTTGCAAATGCAAAATTATAAAAATTTATTTTACCCTGTTTTATGACAACTTCATAACGTTGTTCTCTCAGACCAAGCGCGTTCCATACCAAACATTGGTAGACACCAGCCATTGAGGATGTCACATTTTTCATTGCTAACAATCCACTGTTACTTATGTTTCTTGCATCCATGTCTGATTCCCCAGACCACTTTACCCAGACCACAGTAGCAGGTGGGTTACCATCCGCTCTGCAGACGAGGGTTAATATTTCATTTTCATTGATAACCACTTGTGAACCTCCTGGAAGTTCTCCACCTGCAAGTTGAAGAGGATATCCAAGATTACAAAATTTGGTTGCTGTGCTCCGAAATCAGTGGCCTATCAGTCTACTGGTTTTGTGCTCTATTATATTTAGTACCAGACACCACCCATAGACAGATATGGCTTTGTTGCTGCAACAAAGCCACCATGTTTTTCCAATTCTAGACAAATCCTTAGAAGTCAATGAGTGAGTGATGGGATGACCAACTGGCGATTAGAACATGATCGACGAGGCAATCAGTCAAATTACAGAAACAGCAATATAAAAACGACAGTCCTAAGAAAGTATAATACAAGATGAGCAAGGGATGGTGAAAATGTAGACAAAATCAAGACGCACAGTGGAATGGAAAAATTGGTGCAAGACCAAGTGTATGAAGATTTGGAGGAGGAGGGTATAGAGAAAATAGTTTGGAGTGTCATATGGTAAATTGAGTTGTATTGTATAAGCCCTCAGATGTGCTATAAATACACATAAGATATGTTAAAAAAATATGACTGTACCTGCGGATGAATGAATGTTGATTTCAATACTTCTAGGTGGGTCTGTAAGGAGACACAAGTTTTAAGAAAAAATTACATTTGTGGTGATTTTTTTTCATGTCATAATATACAGTATGCCTTCAATTTGGGCAAAGTTCTGAATAGGTCTTCATTACATAAATCCTACTCTCATTAGAGCATATGGACATTATTGAGTGGTCTCCTTACTCAAGATTTCTGGAGTAGCGATGGAAAGCTGCCCAGTTGGGAGATAGGAGAAGGACAATTTCGCACTGGAATTCCATGGGCCCACTATGTGCACACAATAGTCTTTGTTATCATCACAAACACAGAACATATCACTAATAAGATCTTTCGTCTCAGAAATAGAGGCTAGAGTCGTTGGATTTTTCCATAGTTGCCTCCATATAGAGTAGTCTTCTGCTAAAACATTCTGACCAAGTATTGTGTACCACATATTATTTTTGAAGTGATACTTATTACCTATCTATCCAAAAGTATGAGGTTTCCAGCAAGACAGAGTTCCATAAAAAACATGAAATCCTTTATTACAATGTCCATAACAAGTGCCAGGGGCAAAACTCCAGACAAAGAACGGGAAGGGCTCAAGCTCTGCTTCAGTACGTCACAATGCATGTGTCATGGGAGGAGTTGGATTCTCAGGGCTACCGCAAGCGGTGGTGTAAGCCCCATCAGGGAGCGGAGTCTAAGTAGCCCCTGGTATTCACCAGAGCCCACCGCAACGCAGGTTGAACTTGCTGTGGCGGGAGACTACCAAGTCACTACCACTTGCTTGTGGCGGCAGCTGGGGTGCAGCATGGTACAGAATCACTAGACGGAGTCAGGGACAGGCAGGAAGGTCAGGGCAGGCAGCAGGCGATGTGGTCAGAAAATGATAGCAGGAGGTCTGGTACACTAGATAACGCAACTTATGTATTACAAACACCAATTATATTAACAGCAAGGCTCTGGCATAAAATGAAGAAGGAGGTTGCTAGATATAATGCCAGCGTCCAACAATTAGCTAATTACTGGTTTGCTGGACCTTTTAATCTTACATAGTGGACACACGCACACCATAGGGAGCGGGAATGCAGAGACGCAGGAGCGGGGACAGGTGAATACTGAGCTGCGGGGACCAGGCTAGTGCGAGCGCCTCCACAACCTGGTGTGGGAGCTGCTTCACACTGTGAAAGTACCCCTCCCCTTAGGTTTCTCCCTTTTTTTGCCTGACAAATCTTATAGAGGAGATCATGAGAAAGATTAGCCTCTGGATACCAAAAATGGTCCTTAAGCTTGAACCCCTTCCAGTCGATGAAAAAAATATCGCTTTCCCCCTCATGATCTTTTCAGCAAGGACCTCTTTCACCTCATAGACATCATTGGAATTGGCCTCAGGGGATGGAGACACGGTATTTTGGGAGAATCGAGAGCCAAAATTTTTCTCTCAGGTTGAAGGTAGGAGGGGGCTTCGTCTTTGTCCCCGGTAAAAGGAATGGAAGCAAGTTGAAGGGCCTGTACGGTATCTTGCCAGATAGAGGTGATGTCACAAATTTGAGCAACCACTGCTGGGAATCGTACAGCGGGAAAAAGGGAAGGGGTGGTCGGGATGTTGCCCATACACATATAGAAGTGTGAAGTGCCAGCAGATTTGGACAAAATGGCGCAGGCAGTTCCTCAACACCTGATTTACCCTTTCAACTTGCCCAGAATAAAAATGCACCGGATTTTGAAGGCAGTTAAATATGCATCCCAAAATTAAAACAACGGTTCCGGGGTCAAGACAATAGGTTGGAAGTCCATGTAAATGGAAGATATCATGGAAGAAGTGAAGAGACAGTTGATGAGCAGAAGGCAGACCCAGCACAGGTATGAAGTGAATACATTTCGGAGTGAAAATGGATGAATTGTGAGCAATTTGCAATTTTACCTCCACAGTGTCATTTTTTTTTGTTAGTGTTAAAAAGGTCCCGGGTTAAATTTGTGAGCAGGTTAAAAAAATTTGGGTTTACGATTCACACTCTCTCATACTGCCATGGAATTTTTCAAATGGCACCTCGGGGTGAGGAACTGTCTAGGATCAAAAAAAAATTGTTGCTCTACAAAAGTGGTGGTCAAAAAAGATTATCAACACCCGAAACTGGCTGAAGGCGGTGGCCATCAGACCATACAGGGGTTTTTTAAAAAAAGGGGTTCCACTAAAACATCTTGTCTGGGACCAAAAAATTTGAGTGCCGTGTCCTTCATACCCAAAGATGATGCTGACATTTTGCTGCAGAAGTTTCAGGGGTGGGGGGACGCCCGGTGCTAACCCATATGCCGCAAATGCTCAAATCACCTGATGGCTGTTTTCCCAGAAGGAAACCTCTTCTAAAGAGAGTATAAGAAAGATCAAAAACAGTTGCTGAAGAAAAGCAGATAAGGACAGGATAACGGGGAACCATGTTTTTGGCTCTGATGAGCCCAAAGATGCATTTATTTGTTTTAGATGGTATCAAGCATTGTGGGGGCAACTAGGTGAGGAGTACAAAGACAAGTGTGTGTTTTTTTTGAGGAAACCATGAATGCCAATATGTACTGTGACATACTGAAAAGCTATACCTCCTTTAAAAACGGGGTACAGAGCAGTATTTTAATTGAAAATCCCCCAAACACCCTTAAAGATGAACACCCCCTTTGCTAAAGAAAATGAGGAAAAAGGGCGGGACTAAAAACTCCCAGTAAATGTATTAACATTTGGAGGAGTGCAGGTTCGAACATCCCCAGTATGTTCATGGGGGGGGAAAAGGTGTTTCCCTGGCTGAAACCGTTAAGCTCTAGTGACCTCCCCCCAAAAAGTTAAGACACTGCGGGAAAAAATGGTGGCACACAAAATTCCCAGTTGGGTAAAAATTTTGTCCTTTTCCTTGGGGGGCCCCTCACTTTGTTGAAAGGGTTTTAAGAAATTGATCAAATGTTTTTTCTTTATTGTACCCATGAAAAGATCTAAGCAATATTTCAAATGTAAAGGATGTACTCACTTTTGTGGTTCGTTTTATACACCTTTTCTGGATGTCTTTTTAAAATGTTATTTTTTTTAAACTTGAACCTTTTTTCTGATGCGTGACATAGTCATGGCAAGGTTTTGTCCCAGTGGGGCCCCCTTTGGGTTGCATTGGTGGTCTTTCTGAACAAATTTGTAACAAAATTGTCTTCAGGGGCATCAAAAAGAATGGTTTTCCGTTTTATTTTCCCCCTGATGGTCTTCATCTCAATGTGAGGGTTTTCTTGATCATTTATCGAGGATAAATTTACGTTAGGTGAATTTTTCCCAGATCCCAGTCACATCACTTTTTCTCCTTGAAAAACCGGATGTTGGGGGCAGTTCCCGAAGGAGCGCAGGAATGTTTTATTTTTACCAGCAATCACTGTCCAAATCTGAGCGATGGTTCTTTTGTTGTCTTTTGGGGGGAACCATTTCAGAGAGACGTTCATTGCAAAGAAAAAAGCAAGTGACTACCTGGAAAAGGCAATAAATGTTTCAGCATCGTCCCCCAAGGCGGAAAATCCATTTTTCCCCTAGCCCATAGAATCAAGAGAGAAAAATTTGAAGGTACTTGGGAGTTTTTTCTCTGCCCCCGGGTTTTTTTGGAGGGTTGGCGTCTCCCTGGGGCACCCTTTACTGTTGAAGGTCATTAATTGGCAATGGCCCAAAGTACATAGGACAGCAGGATAGACTGCAAGGGGGCTTTTGTTGTATCCCTGTCGTGCTCAAATTAAAAATATTGAAGTTAAAATACCCAGGTTTTTTAAATGCAAAGCATTGGGGGGACACCTGTAAACAAATTGCCTATCAATTTAAAATTGTGTCTTCCCCAATCCAAGTACCCCTTAACTTTTTATAAATTTTCTTCTTCTGCAAAATACATGACCCAATATCTTTCCCTTAAAAAAAAAAAACGTATCAAATTCCTATACGTTTGAAAAAAGGGGAAACCCCTGTCAATAGGTTGTCCCCCCCCTTGCTGAGAACGAAAAAGCCAGTTCGACCCGCTGTGCCCAGCACTGTGCCCCTTATTCTGTAAGATGCTGTAGTTTAAGAGCATGTGACAGGTTCTCTTTAAAGTTATGGGTGTTTCTTTACTGAAACAAAGGAGCTTCTTAGGCATATCTTGGAATGGCCCCTTTTTGTCAAACACATTTGTACCGATCTCTTGGACCAAAATTTCACTAAGTAAAGGGGCCCTAATTCACATTTCCCTTTTTGCTAAAAATTTAAAAATTATAATTTAAAAATTTTAAAAATTACCCCACATCCTAAGCTAGAACCCCATAAGTCTGGGCTGTACAGAGCGTGTGCAAAAAATATCAGTGTTTTTTTCAGCTTATACATACGTTTTTCTTTTTTTTTAAATTAAGGGGTAAGGGGCAATGGAAATGTTCCTAGGTGGATGCAGCCTTAATCTCCTCGTGAGGGAATGTTCTGTTCTTAAATTTTTGTTTAATTCCACTTTCCCCACGTGATGGGGATTTTTTTTCTCTTTATATTTTTATTTCACTTTACTTCTTGCTTTCTACAAATCTGAAGTAATATTCCCCCCCCTTCTTTCCCGGGGTCATTATTGTCAGGGTGCAGGGTTTCCCTTCTGGATTTCCCCCCAATGGGAATTTTTGGTTTTTGTATAAATGGATTTTTTCTTTTGGGGGCTACAATGTAAAAATGGTTCGGTAAACTTTCTTTTCCAGTTCCGAGGAATTAGGAATTATTTTGAATCAGCAGTGAAGGAACAAGGGAAGGAGACACAGGAAACCCTCCTGGCGGCACTAAGCCATTGATAGAATTTGCCGGATGATGTGTGATACCTATTTAAATAAAGGGTGGTTTATTGCTATCTGTTTTACCTGTTCAAATAATCCACAAGCACTAACAAAAGCCACCGCATTGATGCGCTTTGAACATGTAGGCGAAGGGAAATAAAGAATATTACCAAATATATTGCTGTTCTGATTTTGCTTCTTTTCAGAGTTATAAAATTCCTTTCTTGGTTTTTTAAAAAACTTTCCCCAATTATGAATTCTCTCCTCTGCTCTAGCAGCCCTTGCCAGGATAGTGATGTGCTTCCCTGCTGTATGAGCAGTGCAGAAGCTTGTTTATCTTAATTACTGCAAAGCTCTGTAGCTGGCTGCCCTGCTGTTTAGACCCCTCAGTCACCCAAAGTACCTTTAAAAAAATCTCGCTAGAAAAAGCAAAAAAAAAAGTCATTTTCTGTGTAGAAATACCCCTATCTGAAAGGAAACTGTGAGCCCAAGCTGTAAACCCCCTTCCTTAAACAAAAAGTGGGAAGCGAAGCGTTGAACTTCCCTCCTTGAAATGGAAGGGGGTGCTGAGCTGGCTTTTAAGAGCGACTTGGAAAAAGCAAGGTGAGAACTCCCTTTTTTTCATTTTATTTTTTTTTTATTAACCGTAAAACCCCAAAACACAGGGAATGCATACTGGGTTTGCAATCAATGGTGAGGGCAAACATAAGGGGAGACCCTGCGTCTATGAGGTGTTGGAGAAAGGCGTGCCCAAAATTTCTTTTGATAAATTTTCTTTTTGGACTTGATGGTTGGGAAATATGCAGACTCCCGTCTCTGCAATAATAGTTTAATTAGTAAACAATGAGGTGAAGGAGGCAGGGGGGTTTCTAAAGATTTTGGGGCCCCGTGTCAAGCTTTTAGTAAAATTTTTGTTGCTAAAATATAAACCACACACTAAAAACCACTATTACTGCCCTACGTGACCATTAGGGGTTTATACCTGTACACAGGAGTTGCCGCCATTTTTGATTATGGGCCTTAATTTTGGACTCAAGGAGACTCTTGTTGATGGTCGTTTTTCTTTCCCCTTTTTTTTTTCCTTCGGTCCAGACCGCCATGATGACTTCTTTGGGACCAAAAATTTGTCCCCGCAGAATTTACCACCAAACACGTTAGCCCCCCAAAAGTGAAAATGCTCCCTCAGTTAGGGTCACCATTTGGTCACCAGTAGTAGGGGCACCTCCCTTAGTCGACAGCTTCCACCCCCAAACCCCCCGACCCAAATTAGAAGGAGGATGGGAAAAGTTGTTTAGGTAGTTTGACCTTAAAAATTAATAAGTTGGCAGACTCTTCATATAAGTGGTAAAGTCCACCTTTTCATATAGAGTTCCCCCCAATTTGGTAGGGTATGGGCCCCCCCAGGAGTTATTAAGAATGCCCACATGTTAGGTATTAAGTAGGGTTTTAGGACTTTCACCCGGTTGGTAGTTGGTGGGATACAGGCTTTTCCCATGGAGGGTTTGGGAGGGAAATAGGTATTTTTTTACATAGGTAAGAGTTGGTATATGGGCTTTTTCCCCCCATAGGAGGATATAGGCTTTTTCCTCATAGGGAATAGTTTTGGGGTATATGGGAATTTACATACTGGCAGGTAATAGGTTTTCCCCATGGTAAAATAGTTTGGTGGTATATTGGGCTTTTTCCCCATAGGCAGGTTATGGGCTTTTACCCATTTGGCAGGCAATTAGAGAGGGATTAGGGCTTTCCCCCCCGGTGGGAGTTAGGTAGGGATATTGCTTTCCCCCATTGGTAGGTAGTTGACGGTATATAAGGCTTTCCGCATAGGGAAGTGTTAGGGGTATACGGGCTTTTTTATGGGGGTTTTTGGGGCTTTTCCCCCAAGGATGTAGTTAAGAAGGTATTTAGGGTTTTTCCCCATTTGGGAATTTAAAAGGGGTTTTTCTCCATATCGGTGCATAGGGCTTTCCCCCCTTTTGGGGGTATATAGAGATTTTCCCCCATGGAGGTAGGGTTTAAAGAGGTATATAGGGTTTTTTTCCCCCCCTAGGTAGGTAGTTTGACAGGTATATAGGCTTTACCTCATGGCGGTAGTTGGGGGTATTAGGGGTCTCCCCCCTAGGCAATAATTGGCTTTACCCCCATTGGTAGGTAGTAGGCAAAGTATAAGTTCTTTTCCCCCCTAATTTGGGGCTAAAGGTATTGGGCTTTTCTTCCATGGAGGTATAAAAAAAAAATAAAAATACTCACCTCCCCCCCTTTTCTCCTTGAAATTCGCTTTGAATCCGGAAAAATGGGGCGGAGTGACTTCATCACGTGCTGTTCCAAGACACCAGTCCCGGCGTCAACTAGAACCTAAACTTAGCGATAGGCTTAGAGCCTAGTACAGACAGCGGCCGTTACATCATATATCCCCACTTCCCCATGGCAAACGGCCCCAAAGTGCATCCCGCCCTTCACCCTTGCCCCCGCTGTGCTGTGAGGCGGCAGCTCATCGTTTCATCACTGGGGTTTTGTGACCCAGGATACAGCATTGGGGAGGGGGGGGTGCCGCTCCCCTGGAAAAGTAAAATAAACCCTTTCTTTGGCAGCAAAACCCAGCCAAGCAAATATCATCCAGCTGCATGAAGGGAAAAGGCCAAAATCTTTAATTCCCCATTTTGTGACAAGGGGCATCAGTTCTCTGTTTTTCTGACAATTTAGACACAAAGGGTTTAAAATAACTATATGGTTCAAAATGCATAAGTATTACAGATCCATATTTTAAGTAATATGTAATTAAAGTTTTGGGTATTTTCAATATTTGATCCTTTCTGTTCAGTAGCTGCTGGATTTATTTTGCTTAGTTCTCGAAAATACTCAGTGCGCATGTAGCAGAGTTCAGCTTGACTGTGATATCACAGCTTTTTTGTGTTATCTGTTCTTATCTGTAAACAAAGACCATTGGAAAACATTGAAAAAGTAGATAAAATACATATTTGTCACATCTAGCTTTACCACATCTGCAAAGTACATTAAAAAAAATAAAATTAGGGTTTACAATTTTTTTTATATACGGACGAAATAATAGTAATTATACAATTTCTTTTACCTTTCTTTACGACAACTTGAATACGTTGTTCTCTGACCCCAAGTGTGTTCCATGCCAAGCATCGGTAGACGTCAGCCATTGAGGACGTCACTTTTATCGTTGCTGTCAATCCACTGTTACTCAAATCTGTTGCGCCCATGTCAGCTTCCCCGGACCATTTTACCCAGACCACAGTGGCAGGTGGGTTACCATTGGCTTTGCAGACAAGGGTCAACGTTTCAGTTTGACCAATGGCTACTTGTGGACCTGCAGTAAGTTCTCCACCTGTAAAACATTTTACCATTAAAAAAAAGTTAAAGAGGATATCCAAGATCAGAAAACTACCAGTTTGTGTGTTATTATAGATCAGCTCCACTCATGGACAGGTAAAACCACCAAGTTTTTCTAATTCTAGACAAACCCTTAGAAGTTAGTAAAGGAAATAAAAAAAAATCAAGATATAGGAGGGATGTGATGGCCAACCGGCAAACAGAACATAATGGAAGAGGCAATCAGTCAACTTACAGAAACAATACAAAATATACTGGCATAAGAAAATATGACACAAAAGTGGCAAGGGAGGGTGATAATGTAGACCCAAAGGCAAGATATAGAATAGAAAACATTTGTCCACGGTCAAGTGAAGGCGTAAGCTTAAACTGAAGCTTTAGAGGAAGAAGGTAAAGAGAGAAAAGTTTGGAGTGCCCGATGGTAAATTTAGTTGTATTGCATAAACCCTCAGATGTGCTATAAATATAAGATTTGTAGTAAAACATGTGACTATACCTTCAGAAGAATGAATGGTGATTTCACTATTTGTAGGTGGGTCTGTGAGGAAACAATAATTTTTTAAGAAATTAAATTTTGTGCTGATTTTTTCATGTCATAATATAATACACTGTATGTCTTCAATTGGTGCAAAGTCTACATTACATACAGTTGAAATCAGAAGTTTACAAACACATTTTTTTCTCACTATCTGACATGAAACCTGAATAAACCTTCCCTGTTTTAAGTCAATTAGGAACCAAAATTATTTCTAGTTGCCAAATGCCAGAATAATGTAAAAGAGAGAATTTTTTAAGGCATTTTTATTACTTTCTACAAAGTCAAAGTTTCCATACACTGGGATTACTCTGCCTTTAAACAATTTGGGACGCCCATATGATGATGTCATGACTTTGGAGGCTTCTGATAGATTTATTGGCAACATCTGAGTGAATTAGAGACACACCTGTGGATATATTTTTAATGCACACCAGGAACACACTGCTTCTGTGTGTAACAACATGGTAAAGTCTAAAGAAATCAGACAAGATATAAGGTAGAGATTTGTGGACTTGCAAAAGTCTGGGTCATCTTTGGGTGCAATTTCCAGATACCTGAATGTGCTTCATTCATCTGTACAAACAATTATACACAAGTACAAACAAGATGGGAATGTCCAGCCATCATACCGCTCAGGAAGGAGATGTGTTCTGTGTCTCAGAGATGAACTTGCTTTGGTTCGACATGTGCATATCAACCCAAGAACAAAAGCAAGAGACCTTGTGAAGATGCTGGAGGAAGCTGGTAAGATTGTGTCATTATCCACAGTGAAACGAGTCCTGTATCAACATGGGCTGAAAGGCCACTCTACCAAGAAGAAGTCATTACTCCAATAAACATATAAAGCCAGAATAATGTTTGCAAATGCACATTTTTGGTGACATGTCCTGTCGACTGACGAAGCTAAAATTGAACTGTTTGGCTATAAATACCATCATTACATTAAGTATCACCAGCTAGGATTACCAAAATTATTTATATTTGCTAAATGCCAGAATAATGAGAGAGAGATTTTTTAAAGAAATTTTTATTACTTTCTGCAAAGTCAAAAGTTTCCATCTATTTCATTAGCATTTGGTAACATTGTCCTTAAACTGTAGTACTTGGGTCAAACATTTTGGATCCTTCCACAAGCTTCTCATAATAGTTGGTTGAAACTTTGGTCCATTCCTCCTGACAGAACTGGTGTAACTGAGCCATGTTTGGTGGTCGCCTTGCTCGCACCGGCCTTTTCAGCTTTGCTCATAGATTATCAATAGGATTGAGATCACGGCTTTGTGATGGCCGCTCCAAAACATTGACTTGGTTCTCCTTAAGCCACTTTGTAACCAGTTTGGCAGTAGCTTTGGGTCGTTATCCAATTGGAAGACCCATTTCCGCCCAAGTTTTAATTTCCTGGCTGATGTCTTGAGATGTTACATTGGTATTGCCACATAATCTTCTTTCCTTATGATTCCATCCATTGTCAGACTGAGGTGTCTAGGGCCCACCAGAGGAGTTGATTTTAGGGGCCCAGTTTGTCTCGCTGTCTCCACCACTTGTACATTGTCCGGCCGCGGCGCCCGGTCTCGCTTCAACTTATATAGACCGATGTGTAGACACTAATCTGTAATCAAGATGGAGAGTTGGGGCTTTGGAGTCTCCCTCACATTCCCTTTTCTTCTCCATCCGGTCCACACCACCATGCTGACTTCTCCCGGCCAACACTTGTCTCTGCAGATTTGGACACAAATATATTAGAATCCTTACTTTTCCAGCAACTCCTTATATAAGTCCCCTCAGTTAGGTAGCTCTATAGCTCCCCTCATCAGATTGGAAGCTCTATAGGTCCCCTCAGGCAGGTATATAGATAGGCCCCCTCAGACAGGTACATATAGCTCCCCTCAGTAAGACAGGTATATAAGTAGGCCCTCTCAGGCAGGTATATACAGCTCCCCTCAGTCACATATATACAGCCCGTCTCAGTCAGGTATATGCAGCTTGCTTCAGTCAGGTATATACAGCCCCTCTCAGTAAGGCAGGTATATACAGCCCTCTCAGTCAGGTATATATAGCCCCCCTCAATCAGGTATATACAGCTCCCCTCAATCAGCTATACACAGCCCCCCTCAGTCAGGTATATACAGCTCCCCTCAGTCAGGTAAATAAAGCCCCCCCTCAGTCAGGTATTTACAGCCCCCATCAGTATTCAGATATATACAGCCCCCGCTTAGTTTTTCCAGGTGTTTGTTTAGTTTCCCGGGGCCCCCTAAAGGTGGGGAAAACGGGTTTTAAAAAAATTAATAACATTTTACCACCTAACCTTTTCCCCAAACCCAGTCCCTTTCCTCTTAAAGCCTGCCACTGGCATCATGACATCATCTTTGTGGGCAGTGCCAAAGGGGAAGGCTCCTCCGGGGTTCTCCGGCCGTAGGGGGGCAATTGGAGTGACGGCTGTGCGGCTGTGGAGATGCAGTGGGGGAAAATGAGCTGATTTCAACGCGCCGCTGCTCAGTTCACCCATTGCTGGGCCACAGCGGGACCTCTGCTGCACGGGGGCCCCGGGCCCGGGCCCTGAAAATGTTGGACCGAACCCAGATGAGGATCCATTGATCCTCGGTGGGCCAGTCCCCATACTGTTTCCATCCATTTTGGGGAAGTGCACCAGTCCCTTCTGAAGGGAAAAAAAAACCCAACATGATGCTCCCACCCCTGTGCTTTACGGGTTTTTGGGCGGTGTTTTAGGGTTCCCAACTTCTCCCCCTTTTTCCTCCCAAATTTAACAATTTGGGCCCTTATGGCCCCAAAAAGTTTTAATTTTAGTTTAGTCAGACCCCCCCAGGGCAAGTCTCCAAAAATTTAAATTTGTTTTTCATGTGTGATTTGCAAAAAATTAATCTTGCTTTTATGTGTTTCTTTTGGGGTAATGGCTTCCCTTCCCGGGAGGGGTGGCCCTTTTATTTCCCCTTTTTATGCAAAACTCAAATTTTACTGTGGATAATGATACAATCTTAACAGCTTATGCCAGCATCTTCACAAGGTCTTTTGCTTTTTGTTCTTGGGTTGATATGCACATGTTGAATCAAAGCACGTTCGTCTCTGAGACACAGGCACCTACAAATATCTGAAAACTGCACCCAAGGATGCCCCAGACTTGTGCAAGTCCGCTATTCTCTTCCTGATACCATGGCTGATTTCTTTAGACTTTCCCATCATGTTACGTATCAGAAGCTTTCAAAACCATGACATCATCATATGGGCTGTCCCAAATTGTTTAGAGTAATCCTAGTGTATGGAAACTTTTGACTTTGCAGAAAGTAATACAAATGTCTTTAAAAAAGTCTTTCTCTCGTTTATTCTGGCATTTGTAAAATATTAATAATTTTAGTTCCTAACTGACCTAAGTTGGGGAAGAATTCAACTGTATTTATGTCTATTAAGAAGTGTTTTTTTTTAACTTGCTCCCTATTTCTGATGCTGTAATATACATATATATTGTGTAAGATTTCGGCCCCAGTGGAGGATCCTTTGGTCCACTGATGGCCATTTCAGCAAGGAAGAAGTGAGGTTTTAAGATTAGTATGTACTTACACAAAACATCGAGAAGAATGGATTTCTGAGTTATCTTCCCCTTGGTGTTCCTCATCTCACATGTGATGGTTTTCTGGTGATCATCTAGGCTTGGGGCAAATGTTACAGTAGGTGAATTCTCCCAGATACCGGCCATATTACTCTTCTTCCATTGGAAAGATAAGGATGCAGCAGGGCAGTTCCCAGGAGGAGCGCAGGTCACTGTCTTCTTTTCACCGGCAATCATTGTACCAGGATCTAAGATGACTGGTTCTTCAGTGGGATCTACACAAGGAACTATTCAGGAGATGACGGCCCATGTTTTAGTTAGCAAAGCAAAAAGCAAGTAAATTAACATACAGTATCTCACTAATGTGAGAACACCCCTCACATATTTGTAAATATTGTTTTATACCTTTTCATGGGACAACACCAAAGATCTGACATTTTGATACAAGGTAAACTAGTCAATGCGCAGCTTGTATGACAGTGTAAATTTGGAGCTTTCAAAATAACTCCACACACAACCATCAATGTTTAAACCACTGGTACATAAAGTGAGTACACCCCTAAGTGAAAATTAACAAATTCTGCGCAATCTGCATTTTCTTTCCACTGTGTCATGTGTTACAAGGACTCAGGTGTGTATGGGAGGCAGATGTGTTAAATTTGGTTTTACCGCTCTCACACTCTCTCATACTGGTCAATGAAATTCAACATGGCACCTCATGGAAAAGAACTGTCCTGACACTGAGCTGCAGCATGATAGTCAAGGCCATACAACAAACCAAAAAGGCAGGTTCCACTCAGAACAGGCCTCGCCATGGTCAGCCAAAGAAGTTGAGTGCAAGTGCATGACTTTATAGCCAAAGATTGTATTTATAAAAATAGACATATGAGTGCTGCCAGCATTGCTGTAGAGGTTTCTGGTGTGGGGGTTCAGCCTGTCAGTGCACAGACCATACGCCACACACTACATCAAATTGGTCTGCATGTCTGTCATTCCAGAAATAAGCCTCTTCTAAAGATGATGCGCACGAAACCTGCAGTTTGCTGAAAATATTAGACTTAGGACATGGATTACTGGAATCATGTCTTGTGCTCAGATGAGACCAAAAGAAACGTACTTGCTTCAGATGGTGTAAAGCGTGAGTGAGGATAGGAGTACAAAGACAAGTGTGTCCTGCAGTCTACATTGTGGTGGGAGTGTCATGGGAGTGTCATGGTTTGGGGCTGCAAGAGTGCTGCCGACTGTGGGAAGCTACAGTTCATTGAGAGAACTATCAATGCCTACATGTACTGATGCCAAGCATGATACCCTCCATTCTGGACCACAGGGCAATATTCCAACATGATAATGTTGGAATACATGACCCCAAACACATCGTTCAAGACCACCAATGCCTTGCTAAAGAAAATGAAGGTAAAGGTGCTGGACTGGCCAAGCATGTCTCCAGACCTAAACCCTATTGAGCATCTGTGGGGCATCCTCAAACGGAAGGTAGAGGAGCAAAGGGTCTGTAACTTCCACCAGCTCCGTGATGTTGTCATGGAGGAGGGAAAGCTCTAGTGAACTTTGTGCCTAAGAGAGTTAGGGCAGTGCTGGAAAACAATGGGGGGCCACACAAGATATTGACACTTGGAGCACAGTTTGTCCAGCATGGTAAGATAGAGCGCAAGCCCGTTATGGAGATGGTGAACCTGTCTGAGGATTGTTGTTTATGGGAGCATGGTGGCAGCTTTAGCAGCACATATTATCAGTTTGCGTGCAGGAGAGTGGAAGGGGGAGTGGTGTGGATTCTCTGATGGCTAATTGGTGAGCACCTGAATAGGGTGTGCACCTAACATGATATAAAAAGAAGTGAGCTTAGACCACATGTGACCGGACCTCTAACCCCTGATGAAGTCAGATTAGCTGGAGAAACATGTCGGGGAGGTCAGATATGACGTTTTAAATTGTGATTTCTCACCTCTGTCTACAAGTGTCACCCGCTGCAGAGGGTGTCACAAGGGGGCCTTATTTGTTTTGTGTCCATTAGTTTAGGGACGATTGCCCAAGTAGGAGGCTTGGGATCCCTTACTGGAGTTAGTAAATTGCTGTATATATAAGGCTTTCCTGTTCCACCAGACTTAATAATAGAAAAGGAGCTATTCCTTCCTTCAGAAGTAGAAAGGGTTAAATGGTGAGGTTAGAAATCAGGTTTTTAAATAGTGTGTATAGAGGTTAAGCGTTATACATAATAAAAGTTACATTTTAGTGTTTTATAGATAGAGAACTGATAGAGTTTAAGTTTGCCTGTGGCAAAATAGTATATACAGCTTGTCCATTTTCACTTAGGGGTGTCCTCACTTTTGTTGTCACTTAGGGGTGTACTCACTTTTGTTGTCACTTAGGGGTGTACTCACTTTTGTTGCCAGAGGTTTAGACATTGATGGCTGTGTTGAGTTATTTTGAGGGCAAACCAAATTTACACTTTTATACAAGCCGTGCACTGACTACTTTACATTGTATCATTGGAGAGTTGGCCCTCTACAGACGCTGAGCACCTGCTTCTACTGCCTGTAGGTCATCAGATGGGTAGATGGATTAGAGTAACACAGGACAGTAGGATAAGACTGCACACTGGGATTTTGTTGTCATCCCTAAACTAGAACACCCATAAGTCCGGTCTGTACAGGAGCTGTGTACACAAGATATCAGTGTTTTTTGTGTGCAGAGTTTCACATTTTTTAATTTAGGTGTAAGGGAACAATGGGAATGGTTTCTATGGAGGATGCAGCCTGTAAACTCCTCATAAGGGGATGTTCTGCTTCTTGTAACTTGTATCAGTTGTGATGCAATGTGTAGCCCAGTGACATCCAGCACATATAGATCCCAGTTGAAATGGAAATAGCCTCAACTGGGCTATTCTGTCCTTGTGGGGGTCCAAATGAGATTAAAAATAACAAAGGGTGCACCGAGAAAACAAATCACGACATGCCGTGTTGCTGTGAAAATGCTTTCTGCTTTTTTCACAAAATGGCAGTTTTTATACTTTTGCAAATTAGTAGATAAGAGCATCACATGGACCGGCATAGAGGTCTATTGGCAGGTCCTTATCTACAGACTACTCCTCACAGCTCAGGAATGTTTGGGCACAGGGTGTAACTTCAGAAGAGGTGCCTTTGATTACACAACATCTCTACAATACTAAATAGAGGCCATTTTGTTAACACATTAATGACAAAAGATATACTGTCAGCTTTTACATGCTGTATTACATAGGTATGTGCCTATATATATATGTGAGGTATATACTAATACATTAAAATGGAGACACAAAGAGTCACACATATATAACCTTTGTTCCCATCCACAACACAGTGATATCTGATGGTCACACTTACCAGTCACAGTGATGGTGATTGTTACTTCTCTAAAATAATTATATTTCACTGAAGAGTCTTTTTTTTCGACAAATCTGAAGAAATATTCGCCCTCATCTTCTTTCCTGGCGTCGGCTATTATCAAAGTGCAGTCTCCTTTATCTGGATTTCCCGTCAGATGGAAGTTTGGTTTTTTCATAGATTTGGATTTATCATTAGTGGCTGAAATATAATCTGAAAGGAGAGGCGACCGCATCCAGTATCCATAGGAATTAGTGAATGTTTTTCTATTATCAGCGGTGAAGGTGCAAGGAATGGAGACAGAGAGACCCTCCTGGATACGGACGCTAGAAGACACTTGTATAGAGTAGCCTTGATGATATGTGTCCTGACATGTGATTCCTATAGGAGAATAAAGGACGGTATTACTACATATCTGTTGTTATATGTATCAAATAATCTACATAAACACTGTCAAAAGTTTTTTTTTTAAACGGGCACTGTCACATATTGCTTGGCTTTAAACATGTAGTCGAAGAAAAATAAAGACTATTACCAAATACATTGCTGTCCTGATTTTGCTTCCTTTCAGTATTAGAGCAGCTATTATCTCCTGCTTGTGTACACATGGTTCCCTACCTACTGACCACCTCTCTCTGCTCCAGCAGCCTTGTCCAGGATAGTGATGTCACTCTCGGCTGTGTCTTATGAGCAGTACTGGAGCTTGTTTATCTTTCCTACTGACAAACTTTAACCCTTGAAAACTCTACAGCCTGCTGTCCTGCTGTTTAGTCCCCTCAATCACAAACATGCCTCTTCCAGGCTCACCGAGGCATAGCAGAACTGAAATTTGAGTCACTGCTCTAGAATCAAAGACAGCCTGAGCAGGAAGTGTGAGCCTAAAGCTGTAGGACCGCACACATAGTTAACAGGAAGGGGGAGTCTGAAGATGTAGAACCGCCCACGGCATGAACAGGAAGTTGGAGCCTGAAGCTGTAAACCCACCTACAGCCTAAACAGGATGTGGCGGTCTGAAGCTGTAGAACCACCCACAGCCTGAACAGAAAGTTGGAGGCTAAAGCTATAGAGCCGCCCACAGCTTGACCAAGAAGGTGGAGCCTGAAGTTTTAGAACTGCCCATAGCCTGAAAAGAAGGTGTTCGCCTGAAGCTGGAAAAACACATACAGTCTAAACAGAAAGTGTGAGTCTGAAGCTGTAGAATTGTCAACAGCCTGAACAGGAAGTTGGACCCTAAAGCTTTAGAACCACCCACAGCCTGAACATGAATTGTGAGCCTAAAGCTGTAGAACCACCCACAGACTGAATTGAAAGGGAGTGCCTGAAGCTAGCTGCGAAGAGTAGGCGCTGTGAAAAAGCATGCTAAACTTCAAATTAATCCATATGAAACTTTTTTTCTATTTTAGTAAAACTCAACAACACAAGGTACAGAGGTAAATCTTGCAGCTACTATGAGGCTGTTGGAGAGACAGTGCCCAATCTTGGTCAGCATAATCCTCTTTCGGTACTAGATGGCTGGAAGCTTTGCAGACCTCTAATCTCTGCAGTCATAGCATAATTAACAAATAAAAAAAATGGCTAAATGAGGTGATGTAGGGAGAACCAAGCAAGCAAAACCCAGCGTAAGCAAAACTGAGTCCAGCTGCTACCGATAGGTAAGAATCAAATATTTAAAATGCCAAAAAACTTTAATTACATATTAGTTAAAACGTGCTCTCTATTTCCCACGCATTTCAGACCACACAGTTTGAAAGCGGACAGTGTGGTCCGAAACATTTCAGTAATACAGAGCCAGATCCACCTTTGAAGTAATATGTAAGTTAAAGTTCGTGGGATTTTAAATATTAGATCTTTTCTGTTTGGTAGCTGCTGGACTCTATCTAGATAAGTCTATGACTCCAGTGCTGGTCCCTGGGATGTGTCCATGTATCCCGAATTGGATTTGGAATCAGCTAGCTGTGTATCATTAGAGTGATGAAAGGTTCAGGGTCAGGGTTAGAGTTATGATAAAAAGAGCCATAAAATATTCTATGCAAAAAAAAAACAAAAGTCAAATAAAAATAAATTCTTAAGGTTTTATTATATAAAAACTATGGGCCACATGTAGGAAAACTGTTTAGGTCTAAAACTCACATTTTTGCCCATAGTAACCTATGGACAAAAAAGTGAGTTTTAGACCTAAACAGTTTTCCTACATGTGGCCCAATGAATATTGAAGAAGTAAAAAGGAAGAATTAAAAAAAAAAAAAACTACTCATACTTGACTTTGCTGAACAGATAGAAACTTATTAATCCTCCTCAGCAAACCCCTTAGAAATGAATTAATAAAAAACCATGCTGTCGTAGCGAATTTCTGTTCCCCTCACCTCCCCGAAACAGGGAAGTTAATGTAAATATAAAAAGAACATTTCCAGAAAATAGAGAAACTGCTTTTTTATGTTTTTTTTTTTGTCTTGCCCCATAAGAGTAATATTGAAAGTCCTTCAGTACATTATCTTACCCTTAAAGGGAATCTGTCACATAGGTTATGCCCTCCTTGCTGAGGGCAGCACAAGCTAGTGTCAGACCTGGTGTTTCCAGCGCTGTGTCCCTTATTCTGTAAGATGCAGCAGTTTAGAGCATTTACCGCTCAAATCTTATTCATGAGTAGGTGTTACCCCGCCCACCAAAAAACTAGCCCCCCCCACTGACAGTTTATTCAAATGTCTCTACTATTCAAAGTAATAGGTTTGTCAGTTGAGGTTGGGCGGGCTGGGCCTCCGATTGGCAGGGTTTGAAAAAAAATGACTCTGAAGGACTATTCTAGTGACTCTTCTGGCTGAAAACTGCAGATTTGAGCATTAAATACACGAAAACTGCTGCATCTTACAGAATAAGGGACACAGCGCTGGAAACAGCAGGTCTGACACTAGCTTGTTCTGTCCTCAGCCAGGGGGGCAAAAACTATGTGACAGGTTCTCTTTAAATGTTTCTAATAAATAATACAGGTCGCCCCACAGAAAATGAGGTCTCATCTGTCTAGATTGAAGACAAAATAATAATAATAATAAAATTTTTTTTGAAGGGTGAAGAAATATTATTGTTCCTTAAGGATAAAAGTAGTAACATCTCTAAGGTGTTTAAATGCGCTTAAAGGGAACTGGTCACATCAGACATGCTATCTGATCTGTGGCCCCTTGTTATAGAGCATGAGGAGCTGAGGACATGCTATCTGATCTGTGAGCCCCATGTTATAGAGCAGGAGGAGCTGAGGACATGCTATCTGATCTGTGGTCTCATGTTATAGAGCAGGGGAGCTGAGGACAGCTATCTGATCGGTGGGTCCCATCTTATAGAGCAGGAGGAGCTGAGGACATGCTATCTGATCTGTGGCCCCTTGTTATAGAATAGGAGGAGCTGAGAACATGCTATCTGATCTGTGGCCTCATGTTATAGTGCAGGAGGAGCTGAGGACATGCTATCTGATCTGTGGCCTCATGTTATAGAGCAGGAGAGCTGAAAGGGCATGCTATCTGATCTGCAGGCCCCCTGTTTTAGGCAGGAGGAGCTGAGGACATACTATCTGATCTGTGGCCCCATGTTATAAACAGGAGGAGCTGGGACATGTTATCTGATCTGTGCCCCATGTTTTGGGGGGGC